>LSSN01002590.1:0-19315 GCA_001970855.1 Smittium culicis | reverse complement strand
AAAAATAAAGTTCATGAATTCGGTGCTGATGCCGATTGGATGTTACAGTTGGGAGACATTAGGCATGAGCAAAGCCAAATGCAAGCCCATGCAGATGTAAATCGACAATGCAATCCGAATGGTTGCCAATGTCGGAAAATCAGCGGCCATGGAGCGCATCAGGGATGAACTGGGCATAAGCTCAGTGTTCATGCGCACCAGCACAGCCCGTGAGCGTGCATACCATAAGTGGCCAACATCAAAATCATGGATAGCAGACCTCATCAAGGCTCCGATGAAGGCCCGGATGGCCACCTGGGTGACCGGGAGCGCCCGGTGGATCAAAAAGTTTTGCTCTCAAGATTCAAACGGTCAGACTATAATCACGATAGTCGACCAGAAACGACGAAATAACCGGTCTGTCATCCACCGGTGGACGGTGGATCGGAAAATCGGCAAAAAAGGCAACTGGTTTGACCTTCAAGCTATGTATCCGGACCTGAAGCTGGGCCTTCAGGACATTGATAAAATGCGTATGGGCACATTCCGGACTCCCCAGCGCCTGTTGAACATGAAAATCGTCGACCAAAAATCCAAAAATTTTTGCCCCTGCTGCAACTTGTGTGTGCCTGAGACGGTCGAACACATACTTCCGAGCTGCAGCCGGTGGCGAAATCACCGATCAACGACAATCTGCCGGTTCATACCGATCCCGATCAATTCTGACGAAAAAAATTTACTATCTAATTTCAACGAAGCCCGGTTGGAGCTAGTTGGAAAACTCCTTGGGGGGGGTGGGGGAGTCTAAAAAATCTTTGAGCCAGCTTTGAGCTGGCACAGCCGATCAAAATTTTGAGCTGGAAACAGCCAAATTTTTGAACGGCATCCGCGTGCCCAGAACACTTTTACTGAAAGGTATAAGTGATTCACCAGCACCCTTGAACCAATTTCCAGTGGTTATGGAGCTGCTAGAGCGGCAGAAGGGGGTCGGTTGAAAAATTATTTTTGTAATATTTTTTTAACTTTTTAAATATTTTTTGATAGTTTTTAGTATACTTTTAAATTATGTTTAAAAAACTCTCTGTGGAATTAAAAAATACATGAGTAAATACAAAAGCTATTCGGTTATTTCTGGTATTCTTAGGGAAAAAAATATAATAATCCTATAAATAGAAACTCTGATGTAAGATAATTTGATATGACTGCCTAAAAACCTACACTTACACTAAAGTTGCAATTTTCAAACTTAACTGAACGATTTAGAACCTTATATCATACCTTTAGTAAAAAAATTATGTTCGCTGTAGCACATGTAATTTATATCAATGATATCGTGGTATGGGCGTAATAAATTCGATTTTCTTAGTTCAAACTAGATCGTAATTTTAAATATACTGCAGTTAGATACTATAGTGTAAATTATAGGACCATAATTTCTGGAATTCGAAAATTTCTTACTTGAATATAAATACAGTAGCCCGTCATGAAATAAAATATCACAGCTAGTTCAGAAGGACTACCGTGAAAGAGTCGTCATGAAACTTTTTACTTTATTCAGAAATCAATTATTTATTTTCCAAGGCTTACGAAAATTTATATTTTACCACCGTTCTTGTATAAGAAACAGCTCGCACGCCGCTTAAAAAAACAATAAAATAGCTGAGTTTTGAAAAAAAAAAAAAGTATCTTGATGAAATGGAAAAGCAGAGGAGTTTATTCAAAGCACAAAATGTTTATAATTAATTCTTTGAACTCTTCATTCTTATTAAACGAATATAAGCCGTTGACACAAAGACAGCATAACCCTTTCCAAGTAGGATTATGCTGTTCAACAACAAGTCACAAATCTAGCCTGTTTTTTATTCCCTTCTTTTTATGCAAACTTTAATCTGAATAAACTTATTATCTTTAGATTTAAAAGTCACTATTATTAATCGCGACACATAAATAGAAATTGTAGATTAGTTAATAGATTGATAAAAAAAAAACAACTTAATAGTAAGTTTTTCTTGAAATATCAGATAATTCGGACAAGTTAGATGCACATTAAATTTTTTGTTTGTAAAAAAAAAAAGGTGTAGGTACATTAATTAAATATTATATATGGCCTGAATATGGAAATCTAATTAGAAATTGAATATTTTTATGCGATTGAATAGCTCACACTACCCATTCTGAAAATAGATGATTTAAAAACTAGAGACTCTTACCAGTAAGAAGTTTCTTCAATTCTAGTGATATCCATAGTGTAAGTAATGAAAAATATACAGACTAAACAAGCGTCACACAATTTAGTAATAGTAGATACTAGAGAAAAGAAATTTGGCATACCTGTTGATGAGAACTAATGATAGATTCAAAAAATGATGAAATATCGTGTACAGTAAACGCATATACCTCTATAAAAAGAAAAGAACAGATAGCTGCCAATATTTGATCGATTTCATATACCACTAATATTAAGATAAATATAGTATCAATAATGAGTGATAATGGAAACTCCATGTATCTATTGGTGGATAGCATCATATGATACATTCATTCAAAATCAGAGCTAATACGTGGCTACCTTGAGGCTCCAGCTCGAAAGATTAGTTACATATATGCTGCGATGCACGCAAATTCTGGAATATCGGTGGAGAAATTGCTTCATATACTTTTTGGATGAACTATAACATCTTGGATACATATTTCAGACATGCTATATATCCTATCGAATAGCTCGATAAGGTCTATATTAAATAAGAATATAATTGAAAATTAAGATGTGAAAATTAGATTAGATGTCACACATTTGCCCTTTGTATTCCCTGAATTGGCTGCTAAAATGTATGATAGACATATATGCTTGAAAACTTGCAACATTGTCTATTGGTTTCTTACTGTGGTGAGCAATGAAAGGTCCCTTGTTTTTTTTTTTTAATTGGAAAAAGAATTACGAATTGCAAAAGTGACCTTGGCTCACTGGTTTGTGTGGCGAGTAATTGATTTTCTGAGACTGCGGCAGATGTATTTTTTCTTGTTACGAAGCAGCAATTTGCAGCTTGATTTGCATATTGACCACTCTAATCAACTTTTAGCTACACAATAATAATATTATAATATTAATATTCTTTTTGAGCTTTATTTGGAAAACTGTTTCTTTCATGAAATTTTATTGGATATTTTTAATATATAAAAAGATAAATATTTATAGTTAAGCCTTTCAAGGCGATATACCATTTTTGGTCATTCAAATATAGTTAACAACGATCAATTAATACTATTTAATTTCGAGGCTTCAAGAAATATTGGTATTTTGTAAAATAGCGACAAGTAATAAATTTGCTTATAAATAATAAACGAATCATAAAAAATGGTTTTTTATAGATTATTGGACGGGAAAGGGTTAGAGCGATGAAACCAGCTTTTATACATATGATATCCATACTTTTTGAGCGAGTATACTGTACTAACTCTACTTTACAGTAGCATAACTAAATGATAATTACTAGTATTAACATAGGGCCAATTTAAATAATAATATGAATATCAAGATCGATACAGTATAATTTTTTGGAGTAGTTGCAGACGTGTTCGTTAAATATACAAGCACGTTGTTCCATATAAGTATACTTAAAATTTTGCACACATATGTTTTGCGACAGTATATTAGTATTCAGCTAATGTATACTGTACATTTTTCTCATACTTGGAAATATCACTTAAATGATAATTTTTTTTATTTGGATTGAGGTTAGAGGTTTGAAGTTTGCACCTTGTAAAAAGTACTGTGCTTTGGTTGATTAGAGAGTAGAAAGTTTATCTTTTAGTTTACGTAATTTCGAGTCGATGACCTGGACAATTAAGCGAATTATTAGTAAACAAACTTTTAAACTGGAGTTTTGGCAAATTCAAGTTGACGTACAGACATAAATATGAAAATGAAATCGAAAATAGCTGAATAATGAAAGTGCAACGAGTTGCTGAGGGGGGGAGGTGTGAGAGTGTGCGGAAAGAAAAAAAAATGATATTCGGTGTTTTAATGGAACCACAATCAATGGTTTTTAATTTACGTGTGATAATAATACTATATATTAGAAATAAGAGTAAAATTTCAAAAATGTATTTTTCAGGCAAGGTATAGTTAGTGTTGCAGTTTAGATGAAAAAATAAAACTGCAGTTTGAGTAAAATAATAAATAAAATATATTTCTATTTAATTAGAAGAATTAATCGTGGCAATAAGAGTAAATTGTGTTTGGATATTTTTTTTTGGGCAAAAGCGACTCAGTTGTGAGAATGAGGCAAATGAAAACATTTGAGTGTAACTATATAATTGGATGGAAAATACACTCCAGAATTAGACTGTTTTTATTGGTCTAGATTTTAGAGCGTAGTTCTGAGAATGATAAAAGCATAGGTATCTATTGGCAGAAACGCATTTATTATAGCATATTTATTGGCTGCATTTAAATGGAGATACACAGATGAGTGATATAATTGGATATTAATGAGCAGAGCTTATTTATGTAAGCGATGAGGAAAGTATTGAGAATAGAATTGCTCCATAAATAAGTTATAGTTGTGTGTGTATCGAACTTTATTTTATTTTGGAGAATTAATGATAAGTGTTACAACAGGATAGATACGAAAACTACAAATTCGGGAAAACAATCAAGAAAGACGAAAATTTTAAAAAGTGATTAAAAGCGAAAGCAGAAGAGAAATGTCGAGGAATAAAGATCAGAGGGATAGAACGTTCGAGTTCAGGAATATAGTTACAGCGCTGAAGAAACGGCAAGGGTCAGGAGCTGCGACGAAGAAAGGATTTATAGGGGGAGGAGCTGCAACAGGTGTAAAGGCAGGAGGTAATTTGTTCAGTATTTTAGAATCAATTAGAAACGTAGTGTTTTTAAAAAAGAGTTTATTTTAAAGAGCAACCTAAAATTAACGAAAATGAATACTATTGTGATTAAGTAGTGAAAGCAGATGCAGCCGGAAATGAGGGAAATAGTATGTTTTCAAAAAAAGCGAAATCTATAGCTAAACAGATACACGAGACGACGGTTGTGCTTGAAGATTTGGCGAAGAGTAAATAATTTAAATTATTTTATAGAATTAGTTGAAACTAGTTATTTAAATGTATGAGAACTTTTAGTGGCTAGGAGGAGGGCAGTTTTTGAAGATTCTAGTAGCGACATTAATGTAAGGACTTAGTTACTTTTTGTATTTTTATGTATATTCTCGATAAAACTTTGTTTTTGAAATGTAGGAGCTAACGTTTACAGTTAAGCAGAACATAGCGAAGATTAACGAGGAAATCTTAGAGTTACAGAGTAGTTTAGATAGCAGAAAGAAGGGTGTTGGCCAACAAGCAGCTCAGCATAACAGTAATATAGTAATATTATTGCAGTCGAAGCTGGCGAGCACATCTAACAGCTTTAAAGATGTTCTAGAGACTAGACGAGAGGTAATTATAAACTTAAAATCATAACGTAATGGTTTAAAAATAAGATATTAATAATACAAAATTATTGGTTTAATGGGAGTTGAGTAGAATCTGCAAGAATCGACTAGTAGAAGGGAAAAGTTATATGCAGGGCAAGTACCAGCGTCAATAGAGCCAAGTAAATTAATTAATATGTCTATATATATATTTATGTACGAAGTTAATGGAAATAGGGGTATGCTTTTGTGCGACAGAGTTTTGACCTATTTACTAAAATAATTTAGGTGGACAGTCGTACTTGACGAAGAGGGCTGCACGGACGTACAAGATCTCGTCTCCTGGGCAGGGCAGCGTGCAGAGACCAGGGTATAGCGGCGGGGGCGAAGAATATACTGCGCTCTCGCTACCGACGTTTGGACAGGATCAGGCGCAACAGCTGATGGTGGAGAGCGAGCAGAGTTCGAGCATGTACCAGCAGTCTCGCAACGATGCAGTATCAGCGATCGAGTCAACAATTTCGGAGCTGGGGTCGATCTTCCAACAGCTGGCGACGATGGTGTCGGAACAGAGAGATGTGGTGCAGCGGATCGATGCGCATATCGAGGACGTGCACAGTAATGTCGGACAGGCACACTCAGAGCTGCTGACGTACTATGCGAACATATCGACGAACCGGTGGCTGTACATCAAGGTGTTTTTCGTGCTTATAGCGACGGTCTTCTTCTTTGTACTGTTCTCATAAAATAAACTTGCCTAAACAGCTTGAACAACAATGCTTTAGAGCACTTCTGATTAGCTACTTTTTAATTCATAGTTTTTAGTAGTTTAGTTTTGGCTTATTAACCCTTTCCCGTCCAACACCCTTTAAAATACTGAATTTAGTTATTTGCCAGAAATTTACAATTATTATTATTATTTGCTGCTACTCTTTCAGCATACGAATAACTTTTAAATTCTCGATATTACATTATTTTTATAGAATACAGTTGGCTACACTAGGTAGATCAATATTAGTCTACTGCTTGTGGAAGAACTGGAAAACGCTGCAATTATAAAACTGGCCCTACACACTTTTTTCGCAATGCGTATAGTATGCTGATAGGCCATACAAATTGAATACCCTTCTCTCGTTCATATAGATACGATCATAAGCCATAATAATTGATTGAAGGAGAGAAGCTAGCATCCAATTCGCTAGAATTTGAATATAATTGTATTATTGGCCATCAAAGATATTCAACGCTCAAAATGCTTTGATTGATTCGCATCTGTATTATTGGTATTTAGAGGTACGATTGATGCTGATTAGACAATTGATAATAAAGCTTCTACTGAGAGAGAGCAATGGCGGAATTTATTGGCTAGATTGACTAGAAAGATGCAAACTACATGGCCTATTAGCGGATCAATCTGAAAATGATTGGGTACGGCGAATTTTTATGCGGGGCTGGAGCTTGGCTATTGGGGATCAAAGTTCCGTGAAATAATTCTACAATTAGTTTCGATACACTGATGAGCGCCCGTTGGCTGAGAAATTTACTGAGATACGAATGAATTATTATGATTAGCTATGGGATTAATAGACTTCGATAAAGTCCAAATTATTGGCAACAATACGAACAGTTGCGATGAATTTCGACCGATTAGTGGATTAAATGTGAGCTTGGGCGCTAATAGGATCATCGATATGATCAAAGTTGTAATTATGCTAGGAAGAGTAAAAAAAAATTTTACTACTATTGGGAGCAGCCAGTAGTGATTTCGGCGTCATATAGTAGGTGCATTGCTGCACCAATAATATCAAAACATGATGAAAATTTTTTATTTGGGAGTTAGGGGAGGATTACTGGCTAATTTGGAGGGGCGAGTGGGAGAGAAGGAAAAAAGGGGTCTTTATGTAGCTTTATTTGCCCCTCCATTCAAACCCATAAACCGCTAAATTTCAATGTTTTTTTTTTACTGCAATTTCGCCAAAGTGTCGGAAAAAAAAAAAAAAAAGTAATTTAGAGATTTCGAATATTGGAGCTGTAGTAGAAACTTCCTCTTTCTCTCTCTTAATTATAGCTTAGATAGTTTTTTTTAGCTGGTAATTTTTTTCATTTTTATTTCACTGCTTATTTCTTCTCTATCCATTATATCACATTTATGCACTTATTCGCTCTATTTTAAGCACTTGACTTATTCGTTACTTCCCACAATTTACACCCTACCATTTACGCCGTTATTTTTACTAACTCCTCTCAATTTTTTCATTTTTAGAAGCTGTTTTCGAGAAGTTCACCGATTTATAAAACTCCATCCCTTTTGTTTTTCTGTATTCGACTACAATAAAAATATACAAACTCACTAATTAAATATGGCTCCAGTCAACTGTAATTATTTGCCTCGCCTACTCAATTATGCCCATATTCAACTTTAAAATAATATTTACACTAACGCTTTTTTTTTTGTGGAAAATTAATAGACTCAAAAACTAATAAGGTCCCAAGACGTCCTTTCGAAAAGGAGAGACTAGACCAAGAACTCAGACTTTGTGGTGAATATGGTCTTAAGAACAAGAGCGAAATCTGGCGTGTATCATACACCTTGTCCAACATCCGCAGAGCTGCTCGTGAACTCTTGAAATTGGACTCCAAAGACCCACGCCGCTTGTTCGAAGGTAATGCTTTGATCAGACGTTTGATCCGCATCGGTGTATTGGACGAAACCAAATCTAAGCTCGATTACGTCCTCTCCCTCCGCATCGAAGATTTCTTGGAACGCCGCCTCCAAACCCAAATCTTCAAGCTCGGTTTGGCCAAATCCATCCACCACGCCCGTGTCTTGATCCGCCAAAGACACATCTCCGTCGGAAAGCAATTGGTCACCGTCCCAAGTTTCATTGTCCGTCTCGACTCCCAAAAACACATCGACTTTGCCGTCACCTCTCCATTCGGTGGTGGTCGTCCAGGTCGTGTCGCCAGAAGAAACGCTAAACGCGCTGCTGCTGCCGGTGGCAATGCCGACGAAGAAGAAGATGACGAATAATTGTTTTTATATCTCCTTTTATAAATAAAATAAATTACCATATACTACTACAATACATCGCCTCTTTCTTTATTCTCTGTTCAATATCGTCATTCACAACCCTTATCTAGTTTTATAATTACTTAATTGACTTTAATTCAAAATTGAATCGATCAATATATTCAAGTTTCTATAATCTTTTGCTTGCAAATATCCCATCAACTTTCACTAAATTACCGATATTATTTTTGCCATTTGATCTTTCACCTATGGCCCCGAATAAAATAAAATCATAACTACACTTTCTATTTACCCTATCAAGCCAATCAGAATACACCTTTTACACAAGAACTTCCGCCATCGTCCAACCACCATTCTCGCTTGAGATATAGACAACTTCTACACCATTAGATAACTTGGGATAAATTATGTAATGTATATACAGCCAATAGATTTATATTTCAAATTTATTGATTAAATAAAATCAGGCAATTTATCTGGAATTTTTAGATTTTTATTACTATGATAATAATTCTTAGATCGATACGCCTAGAAAAAATATATATAGATATATGCCTGATTTTTTTTTTCCACCATTCATATCTAGTGATACCAGTCTAAAAAAAAAAAAATTTTTTTTTTAAAAAGTTTACCTGCCTCTAATATTTCTCTTATATATAAGGAGTTATTATAGATAAAACTTTGAGGTAATTTATTCATTAATTCAATATAAGGACATAATAAAGCTAGGACTCTAGATAAACATAAAAAATGACTCTTGCTATCAAACAACAAAAGAAGGAGAGTGGTGCTGCTCGCTTGATCGGGTCCGGTGCCGCTGGTATCAGTGAACTTGTCCTTTTCCACCCAGTCGACACTATCGCCAAACGCCTTATGACCAACTCTTCAAAGGTACGCCTCACTACAAAAAAAAAACAATAGTTTTCTTTCTATACCTTTATATTAATATATATACTATAACACTCAAAAAATAAAATAAAATAAAAATTAGATATTTGGTTCTGGCATTTCGTATAGCCAAGGTGTCAGCAACTTGGGTAGCGTGTTGTTTAGAGACGCTGCTTCCAAGGGTTTGGGCAGCCGCATTTTGTCCCTCTTCCCAGGCATGGGTTACGCTGCCGGCTACAAGATCCTTCAAAGGATGTACAAGTTCGGTGGCCAGCCCGTAGTCCGCGACTACCTCACTGCCCACTACGGCTCCAACTTCAGCCGCGCATTCGGCGAGCGTAACGGTAAAGCCATCCTACACGCCTCCGCAGGGTCGCTTATCGGTATTGGTGAAGTTGTCCTGCTGCCACTCGATGTGCTCAAGATCAAGAGACAAACGAATCCCGATGCGTTCAAAGGCCGCGGCTTCTTTGCAATCATCAAGGAGGAAGGTATGGGCCTCTACCGCGGTGCCTCGTGGACGGTTGCCCGCAATGCTCCCGGCTCGTTCGCCCTTTTCGGAGGCTCTGCTTTCACCAAAGAGTTCATCTTTGGTCTCGAAGACTACAACAAGGCCACCACCTTCCAAAACTTCATCTCGTCCATCGGCGGTGCCGTCGCCTCAATATCCGTCAGCGCCCCGCTCGATGTCATCAAGACCCGCATCCAAGCCAAAGAGTTCGGTAACCGCGACAGCGGCTTCAAGATCCTCAGACTCATGCTCAAGAACGAAGGTTTCGGCTCGCTCTTCAAAGGCCTCACCCCTAAAATCCTCGTCGTTGGGCCTAAACTCATCTTCTCCTTCACTGTTGCCCAAACTCTTATCCCTAAAATAGACTCCCTCCTCAGATAATTACCTCACTCCACCCCTCCCCCCAATCTTTAGTCCTCTACGCTAACAAATTAATCCTTATTATATCACTTCCCCCCCCCTTCCCTTCCCTTTCTCTAAAATATCGTCGTTTTTTTTTTAATTTATAAAGTAATCTTGCAACAATAATATCTTTTATATCCATCCATTCGTATCTAAAGCACATGTTTATTACGTTCAAAAGCCAAAAATTAATTCGCACTTTTTCTTACATAACTCTGATTTCATAAATTAACCCAATTTTATGTGGAAATGTAAAAAAAAAAATACTTTATTCAATATCAAAATATGAAATTATTGAACCTGCAACTACGTGGGCTATTTTAGATAAAAAAATTACTTCGAATTTCAAAAATTTATCAATTAAATATTGAAAAGTCTGGAGAACCAGGGTATCGATCCCTGTGCCTCACACATGCTAAGCGTGCGCTCTACCATTTGAGCTAGATCCCCATATTTGCAGCAAAAATTTATAATATATAAATTTGTTTATATATTCATACACGGGCTTTATGAATTCATCACATAACATACTTTTATTCCCGTTAAAATGATTCCTTTATATTCTATTTATATAACTATCAGTTTTTACATATACCAAATAAATTATTATACACATAAATTCGAATTATATTTTTGCTAATCTCTTTTCAACATTCCGAATGACATATAAAATATATATGTTTTATAATACGATGAATATAAAGAACAGTTTTCTATAAATCCCAATATGAAAATAATATGTATCGAATAAGCAAAAACAACATTAATCATTACTATAACTCAATTTTTAATAAAATTAAGTAAAACACATAATAACCCTTTATTAAAATATAAAATATCTCTCTTCTTCGAAGAATGGTAAATAAAGTGACCAATAGATTTTCGTTTTTTTTTCAAAAATGCAAAAGTACAACAATAAAAAAAAAACTTGATAAAAATAAATAATAATCTAACAATAATACGAAAGTATCACCACGACGAAAGCCGATAAGTTTCGTTTCAACCCCTCCCTCCGCTCACCGCTACCAACACTAGTTGGGAGAAAGTTGATTCATCTAACATATAGCATCCAGATGGAGAAATAACAAGGTATAAAAAATTATCTTATAAAGCATATTTATCTACAACACAGTATCCATAATGAAGATTCTCTATGCTATTAAACCAAAACCGAGAAAAATAATTTGCACGGGTGATACTTCTTTCAAATTAGGCTACAAAATCAATTTATTCGATTCAGACATAGACGCTATAATAGAAGAGACCTTCAAGAAAGATAGACGGCATTCAATTCTGTTTTTGAAATAGAATCCAAACGATTAATATTGTTTTTGAAGTTCAAAGACGAAGCCAGTAAAAATCAACTTTTATCAAAAGAAATAATACTTATAATTTTTTTTTTTTTTTGCTGAAACAATCAACTATAGTTATGAATATAAATTCATATCAGTACTCTAATGCAGCTGGATTAGTGTTACGGAGGCCTACCAGAAAGCCTGTGGAATTATAAGTAATACCTGAGAGCTTAATGATATAACAGCTTTGAAACAAAAAGAAAAAATTTATACCCAATAAAAAGTATTAGAAAGCAAAAAAACAAAAAAACAAAAAAAATGAAATGAAATAAAATTCCTAATATTATAAAAGTTTAAAAAGTAAAATGCATCTAAAAGTGGAACTAAGGGGGAGGTGGAGATATTTACCTATTTAATTATAATACACATTGGAAGTACGACTACCCAGATTTAAAAATAAAAAACTAAAAAAATATATATAAATATAAATATCGTAGGAAAAATACCTCAAAAAATATTTAAAAAAATCTTTATTGAAGAAAAAAAGGTTGAATCGAAATTTTTTGATAATATTGCAAAAGAAAATAATTTTACGGAACGGGTATCAGAATCTAAAAAACAGAAGGTAGATATTTATGGGCATAAAATCAGCTCGATCTACTTAGACCCAAAGTTAGATCAAGATTCCAAGGAAAATAATCAAAAGCAAACATTTATTCTATTAGCATAAAAAACGGTTTAGATACCAATATTTTACAAAAAAAAAAAAAAAAAAAAACGATACGATACGAGCTTATCTGGAATGCTTAAATACGATCGAAGCTTGATAAGGGAGCATATATAAGCATAAATTAGTATTATAAAATACATTATTACAAAAAATTCAATAATTAACAAGTTAACACATGAAGAAAAAATGTAAAAAGGTAAAAACATTAAAAAAAAGATAAAAAAAAATCTGTTCTTGAACCGATGCCCAGTGGGTACGGAGCCGCTAGAGCGGCGGAGGGTAGTTGGGTGAAAACTTTTTATAAATTTTTTTTTACTTTTTTAATTAGTTTTTAATACTTTTTATTGTGTATAAACAAATTTCTCGTGAAAAAAAAAAAAAAGATTAAAAAAATTTAAAAAAAATCTGGAAAATATTTTAACTTAATTAAGCAAAGGTTTCTGCGATAAAGACTTGAAGTAAAGAAAGATAATAAGTTGAAACTTTGATCAACCTTAGTTATAAAGATAAATAGCTAGAAAAAATAAATATAAGAAAAAATATAGCCGCTACTAAAAAAATCTTGTATGATTTCGACTATAAAAATTCTGATGCTAGTGAAGAGAAATAATTTTTGATTCAATCCTAGTTATAACAAAAAAACACAAACGAATATTAAAATGAATAAAGAAATAGATTCAAAATTGCCCAAACTATCTTCAATGCAAAATGGATATCATAAAATAAAAAGAATAGAATTTCTATATTTTAAAAAAGAATAGTAAACTCGGATATTTTCTTTCTTGAAGAAATAAATATAAAAGAATAGGGAGAATTTTTTTGCCTAAAGTATATAAAAATCATATTGCATAAAAACTAAAATATAATAAAAAGTATCAAGGTTTTCCGAGGCAGAATAAATATTTCTTTTTTAATAACAATCAATAAAAAAATTTTAAACTAGCTAATCTTTAATTACCCAATAAAACCAAATAAAAAAAGATATTTTGCAATTTTTGTATAAAAAACTAATAAAAAATACAAATAAAAACAAAGAATTAATACTAGTGGGTTACCTAAATACTTTATAGAATGAGAAAAGAGACATTAACGCATGAAAAATAAAAAACCATGCTGAAAAATATAATATAGACAGAATTGCATATCATTTCAATATAATAAATTAAATATCCAATAAGATTCAAAATTTCCTTATTTGCACATGGTAAAACTAAACGGAAACTAAAAAATACAGAATAGATCACATTATACTCGAAAACAAAAGTAATAAAGGATACTACAATAAATGAAATATTATATAACGAATTTTCGGATAACAAATGGATAAAATAAAACAAAAATTTTACTGGAAGAATAAAATAATGGGGAAAAAACGAAACTAAACATTATAATCAAAGGATTAGGTCATGAATCTATATAAAAAAATTTTTTTAATCATAAGCCACGCTTTGAAGCATAAAGATATCCGAATATGCCTAAAAATAAGTAAAAATCTTAAATAAATGCAAAAATAAGTAAGAAAATAAACAGCTTATTTATATTATTAAATATCCAAAAAACTAACTTACTAAATTTTATATAAATAGGGATATTTTTATCACTATGATTTAGTCGGTCAATTTTTAGTATTGATTAAATTAAAACTCAAAAAAATACGAAAAAATGAGAAATATTATTAAATTTACAGTTTGAATAAAAAAATTAAGATGATTTCAAATATTTTATTATTTATTACAAATAAAATCAATCCGGCGGGGCAAGCAGCTCTTTTTAATATTAGCTTCTAGAAAATTTTTTTTAAGAATTTATTTGATGAATTATGATTTTTATCTTAATATTAATTGCCGAATTAAAACAATTTTCATTATCAAATTTAAAAGAATTTTATATTCGTTTATTTAATCTAAAAGCCTGTCAGTCTTATAAACCTAATAAAATATTTGAAATTTGAATCTAAAAATGATACAGTAACATATAAAATAATTTACATAATTGAAATAGATCCAGATTCTCTAGGTAAAAAGACTAAAATTGAAATAGATTTAAAAGGATGCTTATTAATTCGGTGAAACAAAAAAATAGAAAAAATGGAGTTTGAAACTAGGAATTTCCTATTAAATTACTAGAAAATTTACCCTCATCAAGCAGATCAATAATACTCAAAAAGAAAACTTTTTAAAAGAATTAAAATTAATGGAAAAAATAATCAAAAAAAAAAGAAATTTTGAATGGGAAAATTAATAGATTAAGAAATAATTGTAGCGAAAAAAATTAAAGTTAATTTAAGCTTTTCTTTTGGATTATTAAGTCTAGAAAAAAAATGGAAATAGATAGTGAGTTTAAAATATTAAAAAAAAACTAATAAAAAACAGTGAAAAAGTATGAAAGATGGTATATAGTTTCTACGAATCACTGTTTAAAAAACAAAATATTGAAGATAAATTTCGATATGAGCTTATTTCAAATTAACCAATAAATTAAATGCAAATGATAAAAAACGGATTGAAAAGATTTTTAACTTGGCGATTTAAGCGTTTTAATCGATGATGCGCGAAATAATAAAGCCCGAGAGCCTGAAAGAATAAATTTTGAGTTATACAAAAAAGAAAAACAAGAGCAAAATATCATACTACTTTGCAAAAACGTTTAAAACGGAATCAGAAATGAAAAAATATTAACGGTGGCTCTAAAATTGCCTTATCTCTAAAAAAGACAACCTTACGGATCTGAGAAGCTACAGGTCTACCGCACTATCAAATTGTGAAGAAAATTTGTAAAAAAAAAAAAATAACTAATAGGCTATATAAAGTAACTGATAAATTGATTGAAAATCTCCAATCAGGGTTCGTCAAAGGTAAAAATTTTTTTCGATAGTATTCATGAAACAATATTTTTGATTAGAAATAGTATAATAAGTCCTCATCTAACCAGTGGATACCTAATGATTTTTAACATAGAGAAAATATACGGTTTATTTTACTGTTATTATATATTCAACTATCAAAAAGAGGTTGGATTTACACAATAATTTATATACAGAATTAAAAAAATTTATTATGGGTCCATCAAGAATGTTATTAAATATAAAAAAGTTAATCCATCCGACCGGTATTGAACAGGGGCTGATTAAATGATATTACCTCTCACCACTGCTGTGTAATCTAATCATCGAACCTATACTTATTAGGATAAATAATAAAATAAACAAAATCTTAGTGTAAAAATAAAATATCAAATACTTAGGATATACAGATAATTTTCTAATTTGTATTAGTAATAAAAATGACGAAAAAATAGTCAATGAAACTCCGAATCTTCATTTGAGGACATAAAACCCCAAAATAAATCAAGAAAAAACCCTCATCATAAAAATGTGATCGCCAAAAATTTTAATCAGACGCAAAAGCTTTAAAACCAAAAAATTATTTTAAATATCATTGAATCATATTTAAACTCAATTTCGAATCAATAAAAGAAAATCAAGAAATGCTGATATAAAAAATATCTGCCAGAATAAAAAATCTGGCCAACCAAGAATTATCAATAAAAGGGAAAGTTCTAACTGTGAAAACTCTTCTGTTATCTAAATTATGATATTCCGGACACATAATAATATTCGAAGATAGCTTTATAAAAAAAAATTAGAAAAATATTAAATAATTTTATATGCAACAATAATAAAACGCGAGTTAAATTGGTGCTCTAGAATTCGATAATAAAAATGGAGGCTTGGAACAATTAAATATTAGAGCAAATTTAAAAGCACTTTTTATGAAATTTTATAACGATTTTATATCAAATAAGATAAAATTATCGAAAATTATAGCAATGTCAAATATTCCATATTTATAATATAGATATGGCTTATTTGAGAACACTTTGGATATATTAGAATATAATATACCTCAGAGAACGTCGAAGAAGCCTCGGAAATATCATGAATCGTACTAGAAATAGAAAAAATCTTAATTAAATTTAATTTTGAATATATGAGCGAATAGCTATTCGATTATATAAAAAAAACTTGAATTAAAGAATAAAAACAAATGGTTTGATAAAAAATTTAATAAAAAGGATTTAAAATGGCTACTGAAAAATAATATAAAGCTTCATGATTAGTTCTTCGATAAATGTGCATTAATACGGTTGGAATACTAATTTTTCATATTGAAAATTGAAATCAATAGAAAACCTATTAAATTCACTGTGGGTCTAAGTAAAAAAGAAAGTGCTTCAATAAAGACTACCAGAGCACTAATGAAATTAATTACAATATATTTGCGTATAATAATTTGTTATTGAATAACTCCAAAAATAAAATATCGAGATAAATAGTAGATGCTCAAATTAGAAAATAACCGATTTTTATAGCCAAATGAGACAAAATTGAAAGAAAAAATAACACGTATCCAATATTTAATTAGAAGAAAATAGATGAGATTGACCAAAAAAAAACCTATCATCTATGGCTATTATTTCAAAACGTTCAAATCACTGACGAAAAATTAAGAGTTTGGAAAAAATTCTTAAGCCAACCAAAAGAATGTAAATCTTGCAAATAGCGAAAGGAAAATATTTCAAATAATTAATTTTGATGTTGGTGAATAAAAAGTTTAAAGAAAGAGTCATTAATTTTATTTAATTCAAATTTTGTAGAAGAGAAAACCCAATAAAATAAGAAAAGAAGTAATCTACCATTTCTTATAACTGATATAAATTCCTTTTCGAAATTTAAAAATATGTATAGATTGGACATTTGATTAATAAAAGAGCAAAATTTTAACTGCCCTATCAGAAAAAAATGTATCCTGTTGAAGTACTATTCAACCGATGGGAGTAATATCTAATACAAAAAAGCAACATATACTTTAAATCCACAAAAAAAGAAAATTATGACTGAATATAATAATCAAACGATTCAAAATATAGCCTGGAGGGAAAATAGTCTTCAGAAATAGTTGAAATCTACAAAAATTCTAATCTTTTAAAATTTCAAATAATTTTACTTTTACAAAACACAAATTTTTATATAATATAAATGACTTTTTAGTATAAGTTAAAAAAAATATGAAATAAAAATAAAACATATTGATTCCTCAAGCACAATAAAATAGCCCTCTAAAAATTATACTATAATGTATTATAAGCTATTAAGTACTTGTTACATTATTTAAATTAAAAATATGTGACAGCTTTGAAGCTCTAGTATAGGCTTAAAAAAATTACCTGATTTAATATTTTATAGTTCTTTTTAACAGGTTTATTCTTAAATGATAAAAAAATTTACAAAAAAACGTGTAACCCTATCCTCAAATTAACGATTATATCTCTTTAATTAATAGTAGCTTTATCAAAAATTTAAAACCAAAAATCTTCACCGATTATAAAGAAGTTTAAATTAGTAGCTTAATCTTCGAATATGAACTTTTTGGCAGAAAATATAGTTATAGTGACCAAGGAATAATATATTAGCTCGATATATACCTTTAAAAGAATTTTAAGTTTGATTTGAAAGACAAGAGATACAATTTCTGAAATGAGAAAATTTAAAAGAAACTGTTATGGAAATTTTTGAAGGAAATGATTCCTTTATTAGAACCTAGAAAGATATCCAAAATACTCATTCTGGTGACTATGAAGGATTTGAATTTCTTCAATTAAGGCAAAAATATTATTTAAAAAACTTATAACTACTGTAGAGACATTAAAATACAGAATTTTCCTGAAGGTTGCCAGATCCTATAATCTAAAAAATTATACTAAAATGTAAATTATAAATTTATAAATACTGCATCAAGATCTTTGAAAAATTCGGTAAAATTTGAAGTAAAATAAAGAATATAATAGCTAAAATTTCAAAAAAGAGGAATCTATCAGTATTATAGAAGATATAAGCTAAAAAGATGGTAAAATTAATTTATTGTCACTTTTATAAGCAAGGAAATTTACGGTTTAATTAAATTTAAAACCAAAAATAAGAAACACAATAAAAAATTTTCTTCAGATAAATAATAAAAAATTAGAGAAAGCTAGGACTATTCATCCGTTTTACGCCAGCGTAAATTACACCAGAATCATAGAAATGGCTTAGATTAAAGTAACTTTGTAAAGATAAATTTATAAAAATTATATGTGCAACTAGTTATATAACTATGTATAATAAAAATTGAATATGCTTTTATTTAATATTAGCTTTTTTACTGGTTGGAATAAAAGCACTGCAATTTCAAATAAAAATGATCTAGTCATGGAAAAAAGATAATATCTTGGTACTACTGAAAAAATAAGAGATGAAATTGGTATATGAGAGTATTGTTAAGAGATTTGATCTTCATAATCTAAAAGTTTTAGAATTTTTAAATAGTTTTAAAAATAATACTGAGTACTTAAAATACCCTTCTACTTTTCTAATCATTTACCGTAGTGAGTAGCGTCAAAATAATAGAAATTTTCCAAATTAAAATAGAAGAAAAAATCTCACTGCTTCCAATACTTTAAATAAAATATATAATTAAAAAAAAAAATTCAATTAAGTGGCCTTTGATGAAAACAAATTGTTACATTTGGATTAGATTCAGTATGATTATTGTTTAAATTTGAAAAATTAAGATCGCAATTCTTTTTATTGATATGAGAACCACAAAATTATCAAATGAAAGCGCTAAAGTGTATTATATCTATTATCTATTATCTATTATCTATTATCTATTATCTATTATCTATTATCTATTATCTATTATCTATTATCTATTATCTATTATCTATTATCTATTATCTATTATCTATTATCTATTATCTATTATCTATTATCTATTATCTATTATCTATTATCTATTATCTATTATCTATTATCTATTATCTATTATCTATTATCTATTATCTATTATCTATTATCTATTATCTATTATCTATTATCTATTATCTATTATCTATTATCTATTATCTATTATCTATTATCTATTATCTATTATCTATTATCTATTATCTATTATCTATTATCTATTATCTATTATCTATTATCTATTATCTATTATCTATTATCTATTATCTATT
>LSSN01002587.1:0-11727 GCA_001970855.1 Smittium culicis | reverse complement strand
TGTTTTGCCTGTTGGCATAAATTTGGGATATCTGTGGGCTAAAAATGCGAGCATATATTCAATCATAAAAAAAAAAATTTTAATAGTTAAAAAAATATGGTTTTATTGTAAAAAGAGTTTTTGGTTGATTTATTTAGCAAGCTTATATTTTTCACAGGTGAAATAACTAACAAGTCGGTTCCTAATCGAATGAGAGGAGGCAGTAATGCTTCGATTTAGCAGTGGCATCTGAGTTTTCGCTTACAAAGTAATATTGTTTTAAATAGTTAAATGGTCATCCAAAGATCTCTATAATTATGTCTGAGCATCTCCAAATGTATATTATTACAAAAATTCGATGCCTCTTATTATTTTTGAATTGGCTAAAATTAACATCGGTTTTCATCGCAGCTCTGAAACTGGGTTTGGGGACGAAGGTGTATGTTTTAGTTGGTATTTCTTTCGGCATTTACTTGTACCTAATAAATCATATTCCCCGCATTCAAATTTTAATTTATCTGTTAATCGATTTATTTACTGCTCAAATCGCGAGATACCCGTTCAAAAATAAATAAATAAATAAATAAATAAATAAATATAATAAAACTGATATTTATCAACTGTGATTTTCTGTTTGTTTTAATGGCACAAATATATAACAGTATCATCTAACAGTTGGCGAGGTAAGGCATGACTCAGAATCAAACTTGATCATTAAGCTCTACAAATGAAGTATAGCTAGAGAACGGTATAAAGTCATTTACATCTTCAAGCGTATTATAGCCAGCAAAGAGCCGCAGTTTTACACATTTGAACTCCTTAAGCAGAATATGGAATCGTTTATAGAGTTTGAAAATTTCAGAGACAGTGAAGGCTTATATATCACGAGGAGGAAGCTATGCCTGAATCAAGCCCCCCTCCCCTCATACTTCCGCCCAATTCCTCTAATAGTACCCACTAGCGAGGTCAAGCTGGCTTAGATACACGAAGTTTGTATCAACTGCTTGAGATTTCGGGCTTTATGGCTAAAACTTATGCTCACAAAAGAGCTTTTGAAACTTTTAATTTTCAGCTGAACTTTTCCATTAGACAAGAATCTTTATTCTGTTTCTCTTCCCACATTCGAAGCCTCTCCAATTGAATCTATCAGGACCACGTATGATGTTGTTAATATAGGAGAAATATTATTCTGGCAGGAAATTGTATTGGGCGATGAGAAATCATCTGCCCAAGCCATTAAGCTTATAATGAGGCTGACTAATAGTGTTGGCGAAATAGTAACATCTTTTTATTTGTTTGAAAAAAGCAATCACTACCAGCGCTTATTTGCTGCACTAATCCAAGTTCCTATATTTGCTGCTGATTGTTTATGATTTGCAAGATTTGTTGTTCTCAATCAAAAAAAAATCCTCCATTTCCTTCTATTAGTGTAGCTAATCCCTTATGAACACTATTTCTTATAGGTCTCTGTGGGGGGTTTAGGCGACTTTATTCGATAGCTGATTTAATTACAGCAGTAATAGGGTTCCTATGGCTCTCGAAATTTATTTTATTTATTTTTGAGTTTGTTTTTATAAGGGCAAAGAGTAGCTTTGCAAGCAGTCGTTTAATTACATCACAAATAAGAATTAAAAATAAAGAATAGTATACATATAATCGATACTTTTTTTGCTGCTTTTCGCCAATTTAGAGAATTAGGCTATTGAATTTCGCGGTTTACATAATTAAGTAACTGTCTTTTAATTTTAATTTATCTTTATTTTTTTGTTACGCTTTTAGTTGTCCCTTACAAATTTACACCTTTTTTTATTTTAGCGCATTTTGTTTCTCGGCAACTTTTTGCGATAATTATCTCTTAAATAGCTGCGTCTTTCTTCGTACATTTATTGATGCCAATATAGATTTCTTTCCTAAAATTTACTGCTACTATAAATCCCTATTCCATTTTCCCTTTTTCCTTTCTATAAATCTATATTTATATTTATATCTATATCTATATCTATAATTACATCAATCCTCTAGAATTAATCTTCTCTGTCTGCTGCTTTAGAACTTATCCTCTGGAAGGTGTTTTCTTTTCTTCTCTATTTTTATACAGCTCAAACTGATACGATTCTAATACTCTTAATCTCTCTCCCCCTGCTATAAACAACATGAATCTATCAGATTCGCCAAAAAAAATATACAACTTTATTAAAAACCGGATTATTGTTCACTGGAAAATTAAAAAGCGCGACCTGTGTGTTATCATCCCTGTTCTAATCATTTTTGGACTAGCTTACCAGTTTAATGTACCGCCCTATACCATTATTTACTTGCATCTTACTGCCCAATGTTTCGTCGGCTTATTATTACTTCTCCCCTTTCATATCTCTTATTGTCTTTTATATTATCATTATTTAGAATGTTCTCGCAAACGTCGCCTCTAAAAGAAGTAAAATAGTCTACGATTCGCTAGGATTTCGTTTCGTTCTTCCTGACGTCGGTAAGTTCACAACCAACTATTTTCCCCTTAAATTTAACCCTTCCATTTCCTATCCTTCAAGTTGAAACAATACTTTAAACATGTCCCTATATATTATACTGTAACAGGGTTCGAAATAATCAAGCAAACTACTATGCTTTGGTATACCGATTTCTGTGTGACCTTAATGATCATTTTCGCTGTTCTTAATCTACTAATCTACGATCGCCCATGGAGATATTTTTGCAGATTTTTACTCGCTTGGTCAATTGCTCTGATTCTAAGAATGTAATAGCCTCGCTCTTCTATACCTCTCATTTATAAAAAAAAATTACATAAATTTTATTTGACTGCTTTTTTTACAAAAAATTACATACATATAGTACTACTGTTGCAACAACATCTGTTCCTGATCCCCGCTTAGACTGCGAGTTCATTACAGGAAACCCATTCACTTCTGTTGCATTACATCGATGTGGTGATGCTATTTACTCTGGCCATAGCACTGTTTACGCTATATGCTTCATGTCCCTCGTTTCTTTTTCGCCAAGAAATATATATGGTCGCATCGCAACAATATTAGTCGGCGGATTTGCTCTTTCTGGCTCGATTATTATCGTCGCAAATCGCGCCCACTACACCATTGATGTATTAATTGCCTGGTATATCAGCATTGGAAGTTGGTACTTTGTTGGATACTTTTGGTACTGGCACGTCACTAAAAAAGG
Organism: Smittium culicis; assembly: GCA_001970855.1. Taxonomy (NCBI): domain Eukaryota; kingdom Fungi; phylum Kickxellomycota; class Harpellomycetes; order Harpellales; family Legeriomycetaceae; genus Smittium; species Smittium culicis. The sequence continues at coordinate 8,556 of LSSN01002587.1, read as the reverse complement.
TAGATTCACATCCATCGAATTTCCTTTTGGTATTGGAAAACACCACGTGAATGATTCAGAATTAACTGTCCAAAATAGATTAATCAGCTTGGGCTTAGACAGCGACGGTAACCGAGTTGACTATGCGAATATCATCTCAAATTTTAACCACGAAAAGAACAAACACAATCAAGGTTCTCCCAGTGCCGAATCTAGTGCTGACCGAACTGTTTCTATAATCAACCACATTTAATAGAATACCCCACTCTCCCTTACAATATCCTGATATCAAGCATTATATAATATTTCCTCCCCTCTGCTGATTTTTTTTTTGTTTATTTATCCTCTGTTTATAGATTTTCCTTTTTTTAAAAATAAATAACACATATTCTTTTGGTATTTTATCTGTATTTACAATAATCGTTTCTCATTTTAATTCGACGCTAGATCACACAACCCCAAAAACATGTTTTTTTGACCTTTATATACTAATATTTTGAATTTTTCAAACCTAATCTACCGTTCTTTTGTTATTTCTATCATTAGTATAAACAATAGTCTATAGACATAGAAGCATGCACAATATTAACAATTGTTATAAATAATATAATAAAAAATTAAAAAATTACTCGCTTACAAATATTTCACCAAGACTAGATCTAATTAACTTTTATCGAATTTATTTGCAATTTATTCAAACCAACTTGATAAAAAGGGATATAAATATTTTTTAAAGGTTATAAAAAAAAGGGTTTAACCAAGGCGATTTAGGAAATTGGCTACTCCATCGATGGCAGAGAACGTTTCGTCCGCTTCATTGAAAAAGAAGAAAATATGTACCATGCCTACATACATCTCATAGATGTTTTTATTGTCAGTAGAGAATCCTGGGTGGTCTCTACCTTTAATGGTAGTCTTTTCTGCGCCGACTTTAACGGCAAATCTGTCAATATCATCGAGCAAAACTTCAGATTCACCGCTTTGTATATACAAGGGCGCAATGTCGTCATAGTTGCCAAAAGTAGGAGAAATCAACGGGTCCAAAAGCCGATTTCTAAACTCGTCGGTTAATGGTTTCCCTGGCATGATGTAGAGACGCGTTGAGTTGAGTACGCTGTTGATGTTTGGCAGCGAGACGAAATCATAAGCTGCATTGGCAACATTGAACTCGTTAGTGTGTGATAAGTCGACCCAAGGCGAGTACAAGATGGCGCCTTTTGGCTGATCCATTCCTACTTGCTTCAAGAGCTGCAGAATACAAAGTACCAGGTTACCTCCAGCACTATCTCCCATCAACACTATGTTTTTGTGGTTAAAGCCCTGCTTCAAGAGATAAAGATAAAACATGAATCCGTCATATATCTGTGCTGGATAAACCGTGTCTGGAGCTAGTCTGTAGCTGGGAGCTAATATAATTATAATTAAATGCAGATTCAAAATAAAACAATATCTTAGTCATTAGTAAAACTAACTCGCAATAATATATATTTATGACTATTTAATTGTTGTAAAAAGTATTTATATGAAGGACTAAACTATTCTTTGATTGATGTGATAATTTAGATGGGTTACCGATTACTCTTGAGTTAGTTTTTTTAGACAGTTTTACGAAAAAATTTCTGTAAATGCTCGGCGAGCCACGCAAATAAGCTCCGCCATGGTAATGAACCATGACAACTTCATTGTCGGACATAGGCTTGAAATCAAAAACGTCGTTAGAGTTTTTGGATGCTTCGAGCTCTGCCAAAGAGTCTGATGCGGTGATTTCGGCAATAAGTGTTCTGGGAGTATCTAAACTCTCGTCACTCGCTACAAGCTCCGAAAATAGAGGAACCTCAACGCCTTGTAGCAGCTCGGATGGTCTGATGGGCCAATCGTGTTTTCTGAAGTTTCCTCCTGACCCGCTGATATTCGCGACAGATTCTCTGAATGGCTTGCATTTGGCTATATACGAATCCAAATCAAAATTTTCCAGAGTGACTGGAGCATCAGGTACTAAAGTTCCGTATGCTATCTTAACCATGTCGAGCCCCAGTTGGTACCCGAGAGTCCAGTTTGGCAATACTGGCCCGTTCTTGTAGAAATCCACAGCTGATTTTCCTGTTATCCTAACCGCCTTTTCTTTGAGTTTCTGAAGCTCTTCTTCGCTCCAATCATACTGAAAGACTCCTGCTGCTAAATCAGACATTTTCCCCCCAATTTTAAAATATTTCGATGCTTTTAATTATTTCTTAAGTGGTATACTCTAACTAAAAAGTACTCGGAAAATTAAACCAACTACTTCTTGATTGATAAAGTCGATTTAACTAATATTACTTATTAATACAATTTGATAATTAGCTAGCCTTTAATTATTTTTTTTAGATATTGATATATATTGTGGATATATGTTCCTTTTATATGCTTCACCATAAATAAAAACAATGTTCCGTAAACCTTCAAAAATGATAAATTGCCCTGAAACTAGTTTATTTCATCATTTCCCAATTTTTTAAAAAAAAAAAAGAAAAGACGTAACATGGGATCGGTATAATTTATAAAAAAAAATAAATTGCACGTTTTTTACTCCTTAAAAAACAAATTAGCCTGAGTGAGAGAAATTAAAACTGAGATAATATTTTTTAATTACTAAAATTGATTTATCCATTAATTTCTCAAACTCGAAATCCCTAATAAAAAAATAAAACTTTATTTTTGGCAATGCGAGTTTTCATGCCAATTATTAAAAAATGACCAAGCCTATGAGGCTAGTGGAGAGAGAGCTTTTACTCCAGATGCTAACTCCGAGCCCGAATATTCAGATTTATACATGTAAAGCAAAACTTGAAACTGGCTTATACCTGTAACAAAAAATAAAAACAAAATATCCAGGAGTTAAATTTGTATTCTACTCTGGTTGTTTCCTATTTCTTTCTTTTTTAGGATTGTGTTATATATTTTGATCATTTTCCTTTTTTTATCAACTATAAAAACCTTATAATTTCAGAGTATAAATAATTCAATTTTTGTTAATTAGTTTCGCTGGCTAAATAGAAATAGAATATACCATCTTTTTTGTATATTAGGCATAGTGACTAGATTAATTATATTTTGTTCAAACCGCTAATATTAAGTATTATTATTCCATAAGCAATAATGATAATATTTAGGTACGTTGATCTATTCATAAGATTAATGTTGGCTGTTATTTATGCATGGCCCTACATACTTTATTAGAAAAAATGTCAGCTTTTTTGTAATAAAAGCGGGCTTTTATAAAAAAACTAGCATAAGATTTTAATCATTTATTAAGCATTAGAAATTAGTGTATAGTTAGATATCAAAAGTATTTATATCAAAAAGAATAGTTCTAAATTATATACTAGCTTTAGTACATGTTTGGTTATCGCTTGAAGCGCTAAGTCATAATCAGTAAACTAAATTATCATTTCGATAGCCAGATTTTTGTTATATTAAATATCAATTTATATTTCCAGAAAAAAAATTGTGTATCCAGCTGTGAACAAAAGTGATCGTTATATCTTTCTTGATATGCTAGCTTTAAATAATCTTTTTTTGGGAGTATGCGTAATAAGCATTACTGATATTTAAACGAATATAAAAATAGATGTCTATATGGCAGATTAAAACTAGTACACATGGCTAAATTAGTATATATTCAAGGTTTTATTATCTGGGCCAAATGGATAATTTTGGGTGTCTTGTAGTAAAACTCATAAGAACTTGAATAGATTAACCTGTTTATACTAAAGAATTAATCATTTATAGTTTGTTCAATGAGTGTAATGATCAAATTCTTGTATTAATAATTCTGGGATAAAATTAGAACGTGATTAGAACATTTATCTGGATGATGAAACTTCATCTATAAATAGATCTAAATGATATATATAAAAATAAATATTTTGGGCAGCGTGTAGTGCAACTCATTAATAAACGGGTTTCGATCTCAGTTAAAGTGTGTGATGACTGTGAGTGTTCTGCTATAGCGTTTTTTTGAGATTTTAAATATGTATATATGATTTTTGTTAAAAACACAACAGTTTCAAAAATAAAAAATATGGCGATTATTTACGTTACAATGAAAATAAGAATTTTAGAAGTGTTTAAATGTGGTAGAGTCTTAGTAATTGCGTGTTTAGAAACTGTTTATTTGATCAAGTTTGTAGAAAGTGGCAGTTAAAGGCTGGATGATTGTAAATTTTTTTTCATTGACACAGTTGGAAAAAGCAAATATGGTGCGTATTAATATTTGCAAACATATGAAAAGTGAATTGGATCTGTTTGAGGCTTAAGAACAAATAGCTTCTAAAAAAATCTGAATTGAGAGTACCTGAGTGCTTTAGTATTCATGATATACTGGGTAATATAGGGGCAGCTGGAGTGGTGTAAACTCTCAGAAGCTGAATAAGGAATTAGGCGGCAAATATGGCTGGTTTTATATTGATTTGATTATTGGACTGGTGTATGATCAGCCAATGCATTTACAGTGTGTAGTGGGTTTATTGCTATTGTTATTGGCTGAGCAAAAGAGTAAATTAGAGAAATTAGCTTAAATGGCCCAAGTCAAGATTTTCTCGCCCAAATTAGCCATAACTCGAATAAAAATACCAGGGCTTTATTTATGACTATTATAATAAAAAAAGAGACCAACTTCGAATAGGCTTTTTTAGTTGGCTGAGCTTCTCTTTTTTGTTTTATTTTACTTCATTTTATTTTCAACATTTAAAATCAAACTCTAGTTTCTTTTTCCCCATCTACTTTATAAGGAACATAATCTAGTACTAAACTCCATCACTGTATTACATCCCCCCCCCCCCACTAAAATGTTCTACTCTAAAGTTGCATACTTCCTCGCTGCGAGTTTAAGTTGCGCTTCAGCTAATTCATTCAAGAATGGAAATGATGGAAATCTTAGAGGTGTAGCTCCATCAGGTACGTACTTTTACTTTATTTAACCTCTACGTGTTTTTACTTTATCTTTTGGGTGCATTGAGGTATAAATATATTTTTTCTTTGATTTATTCTAGAGCTCAGCAAATACGTCCCAGATGCAGATGGAATGTTCACCTGCTTCGATGGTAAAAAGAAAATTCCCTTTGATAGGGTTAATGATGACTACTGCGATTGCGAAGATGGTTCAGACGAACCTGGGACCTCTGCTTGTAATACAGGCCGCTTTTACTGTAAAAACATTGGTCACATACCCGTTTATATTGACTCAAGCAAAGTTAATGATGGTTTCTGCGACGAAGAATGCTGCGACGGATCCGACGAATGGAGCGGTATAGTCAAGTGCCCGGATACATGCCTCGAAAAAGGCAAAGCCTTTAAAGAAAAGGCCGAAAAAAAGAGACTGAACGAGTACAATGGAGGCCTTGTTAAACAGAAACTGAAATTGGAAGCTAAGAGACTCTATGAACAGATGAATATTGATCTTATCGAGAAAGCTAAACCTAAAAACGAATTAAATGCAGAATTGAGCTCTGTTGAAGCCCTGAAAACTGAGCTTGAAGGCAAAGAAAAAGAAATCAACGAAAGAAAAAATAAAGCCAGCGAAATCGAAAAGCAGAAACTTTCCGCTGATAACTTACAAACCGTTATCCAACTTCGACGTTTCAACTCGGCAAAGAAGAAGTCTCTCGACTCTAGAATTAGAACTTTGGCAAAGATCTTATCTGATTTGGAATCGGGCCACAACGAAGAGTATGACGACAAAGCCGTCACAACCGCCCTCACTACTTTCAAAGAATCTATCGAAGCTAACTTTAGACTTAGAGTTGCTGTTGAAAGCAGCAAACTTATAGATTCCAATGGCAATATCAGCTCCGACGAAGACGAAAAAGTGCAGCAAGAACAAGAAGAGTCCAGCTTTACCTCTTGTAAATCGGCTGCTGATTCTCTCTCAGACAGTATCAAAGAAACTGAAGCCGATATACTTGTGTTCTCTCAAATCCTGGATAATTTGGAAAAGGACTATAACCGCAACTTCCACGATTTAGCTGTCAAAGGCGCCACTGCCGAGTATGTAAAACTTCGAGGTAATTGGGAAGTGCTGGCCAGGACTGACGTTCTTGCTCAAGCAGAAGCAGACAAGTGGAAGGCCGTAGTTGATGAAGTATCTAATAAGCTGCATGAAATCGAGATGAGCAAGAGCAGTGTTGCCAACACGCCAGAAGAAGAGAAGATTTTGAAAGATTTGGAAGATGCAAAATCCAAATTCTTTGACTTGAAGAGCAAGATTTCACATATTGAAAACGAAATCAATAACATCAACAACATCATCAACATGGATCTTGGCCCAGACAGTATCTTCTTGGCCGTCAAAGATAACTGCTCGGCGATCAATCTTCCTGAATACACATATGAAGTATGCATGCTCGGAAGCGCGTCGCAAAAGGTGATCAAGGATGGCTCGAATATGAATTTGGGCAAATTTGACGGGTTTGGAGAGAAGAGTGATGCTAACGAAAAAGCGGTGAAGGACTACAGCGTACACAATTACTTGAATGGTGCACACTGCTGGAATGGACCCAACAGGTCGGTGCAACTGATGATGGACTGCGGGCCTGAATTTATTGTGGAGTCTGTTTCAGAACCCGAGAAGTGCGTTTATCACATAACCATGAAATCTCCAACAGCGTGCCCAGACTTGCAAGGCGAAAACTTGGCGAAAGCTAATGAATCCCTGAAAGACAACTTGAAGAGCGATTCTAAGCATGAACCAGAAAACAAAGAAGATGCTAGAAAGGACGAACTTTAAAAAAAAAATAAAATTGAAGGAGGCGAAAGTTAAAATAGCAGACAATAATTTAAACAGTTTTTTAAGGAACAAAAATTTGAATACTTTTTTATATAACTAAAAAAAAAAATAATAAAAAGAGAAACATTTGGTTTATTGTAATTTTTTTTTTTGATGGATATTGTCGGTATTAATTTTAAATAGGGAGGGGGATGAGAGGGGGAGGGAAGGAGTAATGAAGTTTATAAAAAAAAAAAAAGAAAAAGAAAGTAAAAATTTTAGAGTAAAAAGAGATTAGTTTATTGTGTATTGTTTGGGTTATTGATGATGTTTCTGCGGGCGTTTTTTCCGTCGAGGGCGGCGTTGCTGAGGTATTCGGCAATGATCTTGACGGAGGTCGCAGAGTCGTCGTTTGCGGGGATCGCGAACGACACTTTTGTTGGATCGAAGTTGGTGTCGCAAAGGGCGATTGTGGGCACGTACTCGCGGTCGGCTTCGTTGAGCAGCGTGGTCAAGTCGATGGGGTTGAGGCAGATAATGAGGTCGGGCTTGTACGTCTTGATGGCGTTGGACTCGAGCAGCGACTTCTTCTGCATCTGCTCGAGCCTGATCTCGTACCGGCTCTGCTTCTTCCTCGCGTCTTTGCTGCTGTTTTTGCTGTTGTTGGTGTTGCTAGTTGGGGCCTGCGCGTGGGCGGGCGATGGCTCGACGTCGAGCTTGTCGGTGATGTAGGCGTGCTGCTTGGTGAGCAGATGCGAGCTGTTGGTCAGCGTGCCGGCCACCCACTTGTCGACGACGTAGTACTGGTCGCAGCGGTAGGCGGCGTCAATAGCAATCGATTTCATGAACGGCTTGGTGCCGGCAAATAGGATAATGCCGCCGTTCTTCGCGACGGCGCGGGTGAAATTCATGGCGCGCCTCAGCGCAACGACCGTCTGCTCGAGGTTGATTATGTTGATGCCGTTCCTCGTGCCGAAAACGGTGCTCAGGTTCAAAGGATGCATGAGCTCGTGGCTGTGGCCGAGGTGCACGCCCGCGCAGACGAGATCGGATACTTTCAGCTTATCGATTCCGGTCGTTGCGAAACTATTGCGCTGGGAAGTAGCCTGGCGCGTGTACAGCTGATGGGTGTTTACTTGTGACCCGATCTTGTTGAGTTTAGGAAGCAAGTTGTTCAAATGGTTGTTGATTTGGATCTTTTCCTGCTTCGTCAAAGTCGGGGGCACTATTTCTGGAGTTTCGGGAACTTGAGCATCATTTGCAGTAATCTCTGGAAGCCTTTTTGTGACTGAAGAGGAGAACAGTCTTATTGAGGTTGGGAGTTTCGCTGATTTCGTTATAACACTCTTCAACATATTTTATAATTTTTTTAGCTCTAATTTATTTATATTTTTTTTATAAAGTCTATTCTTTCTAAAGTAATTTTGATGGCTTTGTATATCAGATACATAAATTCTTAACTTTGGATTTGTAGATTAATATTTTTTTTTTGTATCAAAGTTTGATTTAATTTGATTTACCGTTAATGGTAATCATTGGTTCATGATACATTAGCAATTGGGAATTATTGGCGGTCAATATAGGCTAAAATATATTGGCCAATGATCAGCAAGTTTTTTAAACGTAGATGGTAATTGGAAGATAAATTAAATTAAAGAAATGTTGATTACAATTATATTTGACTATGGAGGAAGAGAATTTGGTAATAATAAAAATAAAGAAAAGGTAAAACTAAGAGATACTGAGGTATAGGAGGTAAAATGGGGTAAAATTGGAATGTAAGGGTTTATGCTTCGTCTAGTTCTCTAAGGAAAAGGGCGTTAGGATCCTGGCGG
>LSSN01002585.1:0-30307 GCA_001970855.1 Smittium culicis | reverse complement strand
AAAAAAAAAAAAAAAGTAAAAAAACATAAAAAACAAACTAGGATTTATACGGTTGAACCAGATTTGTTTAATTTTAAATAAAATAAAGTAATAATAAAAAAGAATACTTTTTCTTCCGCGTTAATATCGAATTCAGTTTTATTTGGATATATAGAATTGTACAGATGATGTAGCTGAGCTATTTGATGTAGGATTTTTAGATCCATGCCTTATTCTTTTGTTATTATTTCTTGGAGTATAATGTACAATTTATTGGAAATCTTATAGACAAAGGGGCTAAAATAAGTCAAGAAACTTTTCTAGTAATGGTAAATTAAACAAAACATTTGCTTGAAGGATAAAAAATTGGGCTGATTTTTTTTATATTAATCGGATGCTATTGGGCAATAACTATTTATCCTACTATATACTAGAAGGTTTTATAATTTATACCCAATGGAATCATTTATTCCTGGATGGTAAAAAAAAACTATTTTCAATATTTAAGAATTTGATTTTGTTGGAGCAAGTTTAGCCATTTCTGGGGCCAACGCTCTTAACCCTTTCCCGTCCAACACTCTTATCAAAATGAGTTTAATGATTCGCTAGCGGCTTTTAAGAAATTACATTATTTGCTGTTGAAATACAATAAACCAATATTTTTTTCTTTTTCGGAGTTAAACTAGTATAATTGAACACTGTTGGCTATATTTTGTAGATCAAAAACAGTCTACTGCCCGGGAAAGGGTTAACTATACCACATAATTTCTAGTAATATTATCGAACAAATAAAATTCTGTGATTAAAAATATAATTTGTTTAGCAAAAGGAAAGAGCTGTATCGGACCAGATTATCATTCAGTCCAATTCTTCTATCAAATTAATTGTATGGCTCTCAAAAGAATCGAGTATAATTATAAATTTAATCCTTTCTTTGGTGGTAGACTATTTTTGATCTACAAAATATAGCCAACAGTTCAGTTAAAATGCTTTAATTCCGAGATTTTAAGAAATATTGGTATGTTGTAAAATAAAAACTGATAATAGATTTTCTTATATATCATAAGCGATTCATTAAATTCAATTATTTAAAGAGCGTTGGACTGGAAAGGGTTAAATTAGGATTTTTGCAATGAAACCAGAAATGCCAACATATCCATATTCATAAAACTATACTAGTGAATTTTTATTTGAAATAAAGCTATTAGATATGATAAAACCCTTCAAAGAACATAAGTTAAAAAGTTAACATTCAAAGAATCAACTTGGACAAAAAAGAATATAAATGAAAGTGATTTTGGATTGGGAAAAAAATTATGAATAAGAATAAAACAAATATTTCTTTTAAGTATCAAGTTCATTAGGAAAATCAATCCTTTAATAGGATTAAAAAAAAAAGCGCGAGTAATAACATTAAAGTCTACTTTATTGGTTCATAAATTGAAATTGAGTCATAAATCCATTTTATTGGCTTTATCTCAAACCCCAGATAATTTGCCAGTAAAAAAAAGAAGTTTTTTTCTTGAGACGTCCGAAGTGAATTTATTGCTCTACTTGGCTTGGAATCTAATTTTTTAGCTTTTCTATCAGATAATGCAGGTTTTTTAGTAGCGTCCGCTGTGCTATAATTCCCATTAGTTTTATGTTCATTATATACATCATCTTCGACAATAAATATTATATTATGACTGTTCAAGTCGATGTAAGGTTTTTTAATATGCTTTTCAAGCTCTTCAATAAACAAATCCAAATACTTTATATTATTTTGACCTTGTGCATTGAAGTTATTGTCTGAAAAATCAACGCTCTTATTGATGAAATTTTCGAATAATCTAGAAATCTTTTGTAAAGGAAAGTATCTTTTTGATACTACAGCGATAAAATCAAATGGTGCAACAATACCTTTTCCAAGTTCAATAAGCATCAAAAGATCATTCCATTTGCTTAAGCTTGAGTCCGTGGTAAATTTTCTAATATGGTATGGATTCAAAACAAATATGAATATATAATTTTTAAATAGTTTTTCGATAAGACCTGCTTTAGATAGACGACCTGAATACGGTCCACAGTGAGCTTTAAAGTGACTAGTAGAACGGTCATGTTTTATATAATATTCCGACTCTTCGACAAGAAAATCAGAGGCTAGAGAATCTTTGACCCAGTCAATAGAAACAATTTGAGCACCCATAAGAATTCCCAACATGTACTTTATTGTCCTTGCTGCAAAGTTGTTGTCGTCTGTACCAGAAATAACGTGCGTAACCAGAGATGGTACAGGTTTCGCTTTTTGAGACAGAGCAGATGTATGGCTAATTAGATTGGGGTGAGGTAAATAAGCGGAATAATCATCAAGTAAGGTTATGTTCATAATATTTTTGAATTTTTTTATAAACTTTGTTAAAATTTTGATTTCTTGTGAAGATAAACCAGTAGCAAAAAGAATTAAAGATTCATTTTTTTTAGAACTAGAGGTCTCATTTGTTTGCTTTGAATCTAGATCAGATTCTGATGATGTAAATGATGATAAGGAGGAAAAATCATGGATACTTGAAAAGGAGGAGAAGCTTGATAATGAGTCGGATTTTTTTAGCTTTTTGGATTTTGGTAAAAGCCTAGCAGTGCGAAAATTTGAATATGAAACTCTTTTATTAGTCGAATTAATATTATCAGAAAAGTAGCCAGAGCTACTAATTTTTAAAGAATTATGTTCAAAAGATTGGGATTTACTTTCAATAATAACTTCCACAGTTTTTGATTGTTGTGAAAATGATTTTATAGAAAAAGGTTCTGAAGGTTTATCAATAATAATATTAGATATACTATCGTTGTTTGGTACAACTTGTTTAGCCAAAAATTCTTTAATACTTTCAGTTGATTTCAATGGAGTTTTTAACTTTTCCTCCTTATTTTCATTTGGGCTATCTTCATTATTTGGTTTGTAATTATTTCGAATATTTCTATTTTGTAGTGGTAGAGTAGATAAAGAGAATTTTGGGCTGATGGAGCTGTGAGTAGAAATCAGGAGTTGGTTTTTTAAATTATTAGAAAATGACTTGTTAAAAGTATACTCATCCTTTTTTATTTTGATGTTATCAATTGAGTGGTTTCTAGAAACAGTATCAAATTTTTCTAATACATAGTTTTCAGGCTTACTATTACTGTGTGTAACTAAATCAGGTTTTGAAGGGGGTGGTGAGGAAGAGTTAGGAGTTATAGAATAGCTATCAAAAGATGAAATAATCCTTTTTGGTTTGTGGTGGAAAGAAGTATTATTATGGATGGGAGATTCGGAAAAATGGCTACTTTCGATAGTAGATACAGTATTTGACTGAGAAGTGTTTTTAGGCAGCTCTGAATCTTTATTAACGTGAAAAGAAGGTTCATTTACTTTGAAATAATCAGTAGCTACAGGAGAAACGTCAGGACTCTGTTTATTAAATGCGAGTGAATTTTTAGAAGCTGAAGACTGACGTACTTGAACTTCATTGTTATAAACCTTAAAATTAGAATTATTTATCGTAGCGCTAAAATTTGAGTTCGAGAGATTCTTAGTATGATTTGAGGCGTTTGATGAGCTCGGAATTTTTTTAAACATTTGGGAAATAGCCATTTCAGAAGAAGGTATGATTGAGGAACTGCTAGACGAGTCGATGGAAGGAGAATGATCACAGTTTTTTTGATCTCCTTGCGCAAGCACTGAATCATATTGAATTTTTGCTACATATTTATTTGAAGGATTCGGTTGAATTTTAGAGTTAAATGATGGATTGATAGGATTTGACGAATGTTCATAGTTTAAATCTGCGTTATATACACTTGTATCATCGAAATTATTTTTATTTGGAGGAGATGAATCTAAATTAAAGTATACAAATGGGAAAAAATTAGATTCTTCTAATTTAGCAGTTTTAATCCAAAACTATTGGCCTGAGTAAACTGATATCGCTTTTGAAAAAAGAAATGATGTATTATAGTTACCAATTAATCTTGGGCTTAAGCCAATGTTGGAAGAAATGACAAAGTCTTTAAATTGAGCTAGTAGAGCGTTAATTTTAGAAAAATCGAGTGAATTTATGACACTCTGAGGATTAGTGTGAGTATTTTCGTTATTGCAAATCATACATTTTGAAACGATTTCATTTTTATTATTACAGGATCTACAAAGTTCGAAAGAATCAGAAAAGAAGAAAGAAAAGAGGCAAATGGGAAGTTAATGACAGAGTCAAGATTGAACATTGAAAAATAAGATGAATTAAAATGCGTTTATAAATGAATTTGAATTACCTACAATACAAATGTCCGCAATCATAAACATCTACCAGACTCAGCGAGTTTTCACTAAATAAATATAAAATATTAGTAATTAAAACAAATGATTTTAGGAAATGCATAGGGAAGGCTTTTCTGTTTGTTTATGATAAAAGTAAAAATACCAATTCACGCAAGTGAGAATATTCTCAAGCCGCAGTATATCTTGATTTAATGACATATAAGAGTAGATATCATAGATTGGATGCAACGGCCAAACGGGAAAGGAAAAAAAAAGCTTGCGTGTTATTAGGAATAATAACAATATGTAAAGGTTTTATGTATTGGAAAAAACTTTAAATGTAGATTTAAATAGATATAAATAATGTTTAAACTAACTAATGTATCAGTTTGAACTAATAATCGAAGCAGCTTAAAACTTTTCACATCACTATTTTATCCAATAATGATCGAATTTTAGAATTACAGCAAATAATGCTATAAAAGTATAAAATACTCCCATGTGAACCAATAATATTTCTACATTTCCTAGATTATAGATCTAGCTATGCAATAATAAAAACGTAATATTTCTTCAATTCTTCATTTGACCTGATCTGAGGAAAACTCTAAAAATTCATTTAACCCTTTCCCGTCCATTACTCTTGAAATAATTGAATTTAATGATTCGTTTATGATATATAAGCAAATCTATTATTAGTTGTTAATTTACAATATACCAATATTTCTTAAAGACTTGGAATTAAAGCATTTTAACTGAACGCTGTTGGCTATATCAAGAGGGTCAAATATAGTCTACCACCCGTGAAAGGGTTAAATGTATTATGATTCAATGAGCCGTCATATTATGTGTTATCAGGCATCTAAAAAAACGGTATCTCAAAAAAAATTTACACCAAACTAGCCAAGACGCTGATGAATCAGAGCAAGAGTAACATACTAACTTTTATGATTGTAACAGCTATCTAAAGATATCATAACATTAAAATCAAAGATTCATTCCAAGCAGAAAGAACATCAGCTAACAATTTTGTGGTCTATTAACGACTTCATTAAGTTCTTATTGAATTGAATATGACTCCTTCATTTTTATATTAAACAATTGAACAAAGGGAACAGGAAACGTCTCTGGCTTTAAGTTTTTCCAAAAAAATCTTTCTAAGGATAATTTGATTTTAGCGAAGATAATCAACTCTTGTTTATAATGGGATCCTAATAGAACTATCTCATTATGTTAGGCCGATATTCAGCTACACCTACTATTATATCCGGGAAATCCTAAAGATAACAGTTGGTGATATAGTCACTTTTTTTGTAGGATCAGTAAGAAAATCCCTGTCAGGAATTTGGACCACAGCCGCTCAGAATTAGCTAAATTAAGCGCATAAGGATATAGAACCACTAGGAAAGATCTTACCAAAATATAGAGTCAGAGTAAGCTTCATCTATTGATCAGGAAATAATTCAATATCATCATTTCTAGAAAGAGTTTAGAGAAGATCTTTCGAATTCATAAGCCAATCCTGAGGCTCCAACAGTTTGTAAACAGAATAACACTAGAAAAAAAACATTTTTCTCATGTGCAAACTGCGAATTATACAATCGCGACAACCCGAGCAAGTCGAGCTTTATCTGGAGAGGTATTATGTGTAATAGAAGGTCTCGACACTCTCAATTACTAACTTCCTGTTTGTTTTCATACCTTATTGATCCTTTAACCCTTTCAGGGGGTGTTGGCTTTTATTGAACTACTAAAACTATCCAACCAAATAACAAACATATAAATTAATATAAGTTAATAATAAACTATTTGCTGGTAAATTATATTTACCAAATAATCAATCAATAATATATTGCTTATCCAATTATGTTTTTTAAAAAGTTAAAGAGCGTTGGCCCTGGAAAGGGTTAAGCATGGTTAGACCAGTAAAAAAAAAAGTGGAAACTAAACTTCAACGAAAAAGTAAAAGATACTCTATTGAATAAATTAAAAAATGATAAGGCTTTATAGTATAAACAAATTGAAAGTTTTCGCGAATATCTGCTCTAAAAACTGTTGCTAGCATGACCACCATGCTAGGATAAAACCCAAAGCATCATATTTGTTAGTTCTGGAATTAATTTTATTATTATTTAGGGATGATAATTAATATACAATAATAAAAATATTGATTTCAAAATAATACTAATAAAGATACTAATTATTAGATACTATCCAAATTAAAAGGCTTAATTTTCCTTTGAATGGAAAATTGAAGTATTCCAAAAGTTGAACTAACTTCAGTACCAAGTTCATGTTCTTCTAGTATTTGGATTTTTTTACATGATTTACGAAAACTTCGCTGACTGGAATTTTTAATTGTAAACTGTATAATTTTTTTCGAGTCATAATTGTAAGAACGAATTCTTAAAATATTGTAAAGATAAAATGTGATTCAAATGCATATTTACTTAGGAATCCTCATAGATATTACCAAAGAACGTAATCGAAAAATCCAAGCCATGAAAACTTGAATTTTACAGTTATTTTTTGTAATTCAGATCAAGAGATGGTGATAAATTCAGTTCTAGATATAATTAAAATGAGCCAATACATGAATTTAGAGTATTAAAGATGGAACCTATATCGATTTCTTTCTGTTTTATCCGCTGTAAATATTAAATGGCGAACTTAGCATAGATTTTAATTTTATACATATACTGATAAACGAATGAAAAGAAAAAGCTGCTTTTACTCAAATAATATAACCTAAAAAGAAGAACATATCATTGCTGTCTCTGTGAACCCACATGCAATTGAAAAAATAATCCACCGTATTTTTCATAGGAGAGAACAGTCGGAGTACTTATTTCAGCGTATCTAGATTACCGCTTGATCTTATTAGAATCGATACGGGTATGAAAAGTGAGAATCTCCAGTATTTACTCCTGAATATAGGAACTAGAGTACAAAATATAAGTGGAAGTGTAGAACCACCCAAGGAATTCTCTTTGGAGTCTGAATCTATACTTATGATTTTTCTTGTGTTTTCTGAAAAATCGCCTTTTAAAATTTAACCTTATTGAATATAATAATGATGTTAAACTAAATATGACAGTTTAATGATACACTAATGACTGCTTTAACGAATTAAATTTATAATAATAATTATAAAAAAATATATGCCATAAGATTTGACATGAAATCAAAAGGTATAAAAACCACCACAAAACGACAAAGAAACGTCATCGAAAAATAGGAAAAGTTAAAGGAAAAATGGAAAATGGAAACAAGGCTAAAGTGAAGAATTTAGTATTTCATTTAAAAACTTTACTTTTTTTGGTCGATTTACTATTAATAAAACCATCACTTTACATAGTCAAATAAACCTTTTATACTAAATTTTAAACTCTTTATTGCTATATTAAATATAAATAAAACTCTAACCAAAAACACATCCAGTATCAGCATGAGCCCTATGAGCATACGCTCAAAAGAATTGAAGGATTTGGCCACAGTATCCAAAAATTATACAATTAAGTAAAAAATTGAAAATAAATTCATACCAGTCATAAACCTATCTTTGAGGGATAATAAATTCGAGATAATTGATTAAAAAATCACCTTAGTTCAGATTAAGGCATCTCAAAATTAAAACTAAAAAACTTATAAACCTGCTGAAAAGCATATTGAAATTTCTTACTAGTTTCATAGGAAAATCTTAACAATTATAAGATCAATTTATCTATGACAATTTATGTTACGAAGGTCAAGTTTCTGGAGAAAAAAGTTCCTATGAAAACAAAATTATGAACTTAAATGATAATAAAGACTGAGCTGATAATGAATATGCTAAATTTCTTAGCAATTAATTTCTATATTGCATTAGCCTTTAATTTATTCCTAAGACATATGAGCAGGAAAATTTTTATGAAATACAGAGAAAATTCATATCAAATAGTTTTTAGATTCAAATTATATGCAAAATTATGGACCATCAGATACGTAGGTTCATATGAACTATAAAAAAATTTCACAGTACTATAAGCTATAAATTAAATACTGTTAAATATTTATTACTAAACACTCAAAAAAATACTAATTAACATGCCTATAATATAAACTCTAGAAGGGCTACTTATCCAGAATTTTACAAGATACCTGAAAGATTTTAAAAGTGCTTTTTAAATAAAAAAAACCTAGTTTGTATATACGTAAGTAATATTTGGTATTCCAATAATATTCCAGTTTAACAAAATAAATCTAACACTACTTACTATTCACCCACGCTTTTTATCCGATGAATCTTGAAAATTCTTCAAACAGTTTAACTGCACGGGGAAAATTTTTCACTATTCCAAGATTTTTAAAATTTTCATGTCGTTATTATGTTCGAATTTAACGAGAAAAAATATTATAAGAAGCAGTTTCTCTGAATTACGAAAAAAAAATTATGGTAGAGTTTAATTTTTTTTAATTCACCGAAATGGACCAAAGCTAAGGGGTTTTCAAGGTAAATAATGTATTATAAACTATCAAGATAATAAATAATTGAAAATATTAACTTGATAAAAATTTTAAACTGACTGTTTTTATAATTTAATAAAATTTAATTGTATAAATAAAAATACTGGAATTTGGTTTTGAAATAAAATTCGAGGGATAATTGAAAGCCGATTGTGATTGGCTCATTACAGACTTACCGCTTTGGATCTTAATATCCTTATCAATTAAAAGTTTCTGGGTGAAAAAATATAGCTGACTATGATAAATCTAGTATAGTATCGATATCTCTAGAAATTAATATAGCTCAATAATTGCCACTATAAATAATATTCTTAAAAAAATAATCAAATTACGGAGAATTTTCACATTCTAAAAGCAAAAATAGGTTTATTGTAACATTGTGAAAAACTTTGTAAAAAAATTATCAATTTTTATCGACTAAGAACTTTAAAAATATACTTTCAGGTTAACTTTCAATAAATCGTAAATTTAGATTATTTCATCAAATTATATATTTAGCCCAGAATATGCATAATAATTTCAGATATTTATACAGTTCAGGAAATAAATAATTTCACTAACCATTTATAATAAAAAAAATACGGGTCACATAAGAGTTTAAAAGTTAGAGATTTGTAAATTAGCAGCTGGTATAAAATTTTTTAGAATTACCCATAGATCAAAGGATTTTTATGAAGATAGACAAGAAAAAATAAAACAAATTCGTTTCTCAAACCTTTAATCCAGTTAAATTCTGCTATAAAAATATTTTAAAAATATGATCGGGAATTTTTTAGAAAGTTAATAAGCCCAGAGTTAAATTTTACAGGTTACTTATCTCTGTTTATATTAGTATAAGATCAATTTTCAAAGAATAAATGATACAACGAAAGTTAAATCGAATATATCATGTTAATTAATTATTTCTAATTCCAAAATAAAATAGTAATATATAGCCTAATTTCGGTCATTATGAAACATGATTTTTTTTGTCAAATTTTTTGCCTTGTTATTGCATAATTTATTTATAATGATAAAGAGTTCAAAATATACTAAAAAATACATAAAATTAATAAATTTATAGCATTAAATATATCATTTTGGAATATAAATCGTTTAAATTAACAATTAAAAGTTGGAAATTTAACAATGCATATTTATCATTAATCCGCTCTTATTTAAAGAGCACTGAAATACAAGGATTGAAAAATAGTGACTAATTTTTTATAAACTTTCGGTATATATCCATATAAAATATTACACAAACATTTTTGGAAAAAATTTTAACTTTTTCGAAACATTTATATATATTTAAGCACAGTTAAAGTGGTATAAAGCTGAATAAATACTAAATTTTGGATAAGATTAGCATTAACGTCAACTGAAATAAATGTTTGATTCAGTTTAATTCATAGAGACTAACGTGCAATTTATTTTTATGTAAAAATAATATTTAGATACTCAGGATCTCATTTTATGATAGATAATTATTAAATGATATGTAAAAATGAAATTTTTTCAATGATACTATCAAAAATCTTATAATATCTTGCTAATTATAAAAAATTTCTAAGTATAACTTATAACAGCAAAGCTTCAAATATCAAATTAGTCGAAAAAATCAAATACGAAATTGAATCGAAAAAAAAAAAAACAGAACCGAAATATCCGAATACCACGAAAAAGAGCATCAAAATCTAGCAGCTAAAAACTCTGAAAAAGAAAATTATCGCGGCCGGAATACCTTCGTTTGAAGAAAAAAAATAAAAGCTGATCTATTTTGATGGATTTAAACTAAATAGAATCAGTCTTGAAAAAAATGTGATATACCAAGAAATCCAGCTACGATTAATTGGAAATATTAACTGGGCGAGCGATTAGAAACTTGGATTAAGTGCCGAGCCCAATCAGATCGAAAATTTGTTTGTATAATGGAAAAAATAAATGATTTCAAACTCGGATGAAACTACGATTAGACCCGAAACGAAACCACAAAAAATGAAAATGGCAGAGCACATAAAATAGCAGTAGTCAGAATCAAATAGGAACCAGCTATCACGAAGAATGGCAAGAATGGTCAGAAAATGAAAGTTTGAAGACCACGACGAGTTTTTTGAATCCTTCCTGCTTCGGCAGTAGAATTCAATAAATTAAAACTTTTTATAGGTCTGTGCATCTGAGGATTTGCATTTAGAAGCAAATTTTCTGTGAAAATTTTAAAAAAGGATAAAAGAAAATAATAGTTAATCGTTTTAAAAGTAATTATATTTATTTTTGGCCCAAAAATCTAAACTATCTAAATAAAAGGGGAAATTCAGCTATTTTTATGTTTTCGTCTCTAATTATTGACTGTTATACTTTAACTGATACACAATTTTATAAGCTATGAATTAAGTATTATAAAATGATTTTATACTATGATTATATCCTTATACTCTTGGTACATGCAGATATGATAGAATTTATCATCCTTGTAAAGTGTTAATTAGATTTAAACTCTTTGTAAAACAATAATAAAAATGAAACTCTTTGTAAAATGTTAATACAGACAACTTTCTTTGTAACACGTTTAATATTAAAAGTTCTCTTTAAATATAAAGACTAGATTTATGTATTCACAAATACAGGGAAATTTTTCTTTTTATCATTGGTTAAATAATTGGAAATATTAGAGCCAAACGAAAATGGCTAATTTAACTTTGACTCTGCGGAAAAGTTTACTTTAAGGTGTTACATCTATGTAATCTCAAGGCGTAATATTTGCCTAATACTTTAGCCAATTTTTCAATTTTAGAATTATTATGTTACTGAATATAAATATTGTTTTTTATATATTTGTTATAGTTGGAATTTTATTCCTTTTAATTATTTTTTATGATTTTTTTAAATTTATAAAGACAAGATGAACTAAAAGCGATCAAGGCTGATTTTATACCTTTTTTATTGATAATTTGTGTGCAAATACGCTTATCTAAGAATAGTTTTTAGAAGAGTATTAATTAATAAAAATCTATTATTATTACAGTAGCAAAATAATAAAATAAAAAACATAAAATTAATTTAATCAGTAATGTAGCGATAATAAATAAATTGAGGAAACTATTATTTTTGAGCGGAATGCATACTTATTTATTCAATAATGACGAGCGCATTTGTTTTTCGCACGCTAATTTTCTTCATGTTTCTCGTCAAAGGAAAACAACCAAGGGATTGGTTATGAACTTTTCGCAAAACCAAAAATTAAACTTTTTTACTCCTTTTTTTATAATTCAACTTCAGAATATCTACAGATAAAGCCAAATTGACCGTTTTCAATGCGCCCAGGATTAATATTGTATGAAACTGAAATACGTGCATTAGCCCACTCAAAGCAATGCCAATATGGTACGCAGGTGGTAGTCCGCCAGAGTCTCAAGTATAAATTTAATTACTCTATTTTTTTAATTTATCTGTTTTTTATATTTAATAAAATCTGAGTTTTAAATATGTAAAAATTATAAAAGTATAATTTGAAAAAAGAAAATATTATAGTTTAAACCTGATTTATTTTTATTTTTAGTGAGTTTTATCTTAAAACAGTGCTATAGTTGAGATTTTACTGTAAATTAACTTTACAAGATTCTCTATTATATTTTGAAATTATGATTAAATCACCAAGAAAAAAAAATCAGATGGTGTAAATAATTAAATTTAGCTATTGAACAAATATCAAGCCACTGATCAACATGAATCAGGTAATATTTAAATACTTAATTTAATAATTGATTAAAAATATTCTGAACCACAAAAGATTCATGAAAAAATAAAATCAGTTTTTTTTTATAAAAAGAAAAAAACTCTTGTAGCTTTTATCAAGATTTACCCATAAAACTATATGTTGTCATTGTTCATAGTATATAGGGCTGATAATTTAATCTGGGTTTTATGATACACTTAATAGCTAAAATAAGCTATCCTACGTTATAAAAAATTTATTAAATAGAAAAACTAAAAATTTTATTTGAAAATTCTGATACTTAAATAAATTATTGCGAAAAAATATGCTTAAAATTATATCGTGTGTAAACTTTAATGAAACAAAAAAATTTTTAAAAAAAAGCCAGAAAAAAAATACAATTTCTTTTATATACCTCATTATTAAAATTATAAGTTACTCGAGGTTTATTAGTAAGGGCAGACCTTTTTCTTTCTCAAAGTATTTACCAGTTAGTCAAAATCAGATGTATTTATTGAATAAATTAGCAAATATAGTATATTGTGGTTATTCATAGAGCTTAGAAATTTATAGGAAAATAAAGGCAAAAAAAAATCTTTAATAGAAATAGCAGTGCTCCTCAAAAGAACCTCCGCCTATGTAGATGAGTGATATTATTTTATTTCATTAATAAATATACACAACTGAGGATTTCTAATTCTTTTTTAACAAAGGTATAGCGCATGATGGTGGCAACACATGAGACTGATTGAGTGTAATTTCTATACAGTTTATTAGCAGATATATTTTCAGGTAGAAAAAAAACTATGTTAAAAAGTAAATTAATAGTTTCTCATATTAGTAAAATACATCATATGAAAAGATATCAATAGTAAAGATATTTATAAATCAGGGAGAACGCGAAAATGATTTAGAATAATCTCGATTGGAGATTTATTTATTGCTTCTTTGTCTTGTTCATAGCGTTGTTCCGAGTAATTGTTAAAATAGTGAGAGGTAAAGCCTGGATAGGTTTTAAAATACAAAGCAAGAAACTCAAATATTTCATTACTGGTGGTGTTTTAAAAAAAAGATAAGGCTAACTGGCAGCTGTGCATTTTTCATCTTTTACCAAAACTCTTTGGGGGTATTTTATTCCCAATTTTTGCAAGCAGCTAAATCATCCGCAAAGTGTACAAGTGTATCAATAAAAACAATAAAATATAAGCTAATTAAAGATATAATTTTAAATATGACGGATATTTAATTAATTACTTGTAAACAGGATATGGTTCTTCTTTGAAAAAAGAATGAACTAGCGCATTTTCAGCAGTAATTCGCTTGGATGGGTCATATTCTAGCATTTTTGAAATTAACGAAAAGCAATCGTCAGAATTAATACAAGATTTCTGGAACCATGTTCTAAAATTTATTAAATGGTGTTTGATTTTTTTGAAGTTCGGAAGCTCTGGCATATATTCCAAATCAGGCCACTGGCTAACTGTGATGAATTGAAAAATTAAGAGTTATTAATTTCAGTTAAATACCACAAATGCATAAAACTTGATAAGAAAAAGTTAAAGGGATATTTATACATAAAGTAGATAAAAATTGTTAAAGTTAAATATAATAATAAAAATATGTTTAATTAGGATACCTGAGGGGGATCCTAATATTTCCAATATCTTTATCATTTGAGGTTTTTGAAAAGGTATAGGTTTTTTTGGTTCCATTTTGAGTTCTTCGCCGTTAAACATCGGCCTGAGGGTCAACATTTCTCCAAAAATACATCCAATAGCCCACATGTCTATATTGAAAAAGAAAATTTTATATATCATGAATATGGTGAAAAGAAAAGTTATAAGTAACCTATGCTTGTTGTGTAATGTCTAGAACCAAGAATTAGTTCGGGGGCTCTATACCAAACA
Source organism: Smittium culicis (assembly GCA_001970855.1). Classification (NCBI taxonomy): domain Eukaryota; kingdom Fungi; phylum Kickxellomycota; class Harpellomycetes; order Harpellales; family Legeriomycetaceae; genus Smittium; species Smittium culicis. The sequence goes on along the minus strand of LSSN01002585.1, from coordinate 15,951 downwards.
GTTACTACAACTTTATCGCCAGAATAAAAAGGCTGGAAAGGTCTACTGTAAAATCTCGCTAGTCCTAGATCGCCGACTTTAAGTAAGCCATTTTTATCAATTAGTAAGTTTGCGGGCTTTAAATCTCTATGTAAAATACCGAGTTTGTGGAGGTAATTAACTCCTTGTAATAATTGCATAAGCATTGATTTTATTAGAAGCTCTGGGAGTACAAGCTGCGCTTTTTTGTGGTGATGTAAAATAGTCTGTTTGATATAAAGGGGTTTATTTATAAATAAATAAAATTTTTTTGACGATTTGGTAAAATACAAAGAAAAAAATTAAATAATAGTATAATTGTTACCTGTAAATCGTATTCTGCATAGCTCATGATCATGTGTAATAGTCTGTTCTCGATCATTACATCTTGCAAGAAAACAACATTGATATGGTCTAACTCTCTGCATATCTAATTAATAGCAAAATTAAGGGATTATATTGTTGTCGAATAAAATAGTTCTATATCTTTTAGTATTTTTAATAGAATTTCTTTTGATTGAGTACAGCTATTTCTCTACATGCTGATTGGGATATTCCAGTGGAATATTTTTTGGGGCCTTCAATTTCTGGTTTGAATTGTTTAATTGCTAATTCTTGGGAATGTTTGGGATCGTTTATATTTCTACAAATTTAGTTGATGGATTGATTAGATAGAATATCAGAATAGTGTAAAAATGAATTGAAAATGTATGAGCGATGAAGAATAGAGAAATAAAAATTGTGACCTAGAAAGTCTATGTTTTTAAAAATAGGTTTCATTATTAATTAAAGTGATAATTATAGCTAACCGTGTTTTAAGTCTCGCTTTGTATACTTTCCCATAAGTGCCTGCGCTTATAAAACCGATAAAATCATACTTATCATTAACTTTGATCCTGGATTTTTCTCTTTTCAAATTGTAAGCCTCCATTGCTAAAAATACAAAAATGGATGATTTTTCAAGTATATTACTTTATTTCTAGAGGGTTCATCAGAGCAAGTTTTTTTTCTTTATTTAAATAATATTCAGATTTTCGATTCTGAATAAAATGAAAATTATTGAATTTAGCTAATATTCAATAAGTATAAAAGTAAAGCGAAAGTATGAAGATATCAAGTCTAAGTTCGTAAATTAATGATTTACTGGTACAAAGTAAAAAATCGAACAGTAAATAAAGCTAAAATTCTAATTTTACATCGATATTTAAAGATTTTCAAAGCTCTGTTAGGCGATTTGCTAGTTTTTTTTTTTGGCTCTTCAAGTAGCAAATAAGAGCCCAAAATTCCCTATACACAGTAAAAAAGCTTAAGCTGTGTATATTATTGGATAAAAAATTAATAAATATCTATAACTGATATTTATTGGCTCAGAAATAGTTCAACTAAATGTTTATCATAATTGGATGTAATTTATTGAATTGCCATGATTGGTGTTTAGTTGGATTACGCAAGGCGAAACATTATTGGATTAAAATGTGAGAAAAGAGAAATTATAAGTTGTAATAAAGCCAGCAATTTTTATATTTAGATTTGAAAAGAACAACAAAAGGTATTTATTCTAACAGTGTTTGCTTTTACTAATCAATTGTTATCCATTATTTTTAAAACACTACGATTTAATAGCAAAGAATATATTCACATACTTCCCCAGGAGTTTTAATATTAAATAATAGTCGATTTCTTCTCGAAAAAGCAAAATTTAGCTCCATCGTTTAAGCTTGGATTTGGCATAATTGAGTAAATTTAATAATATTTAATAATCAGATTTTTAAAGAATGGATCAAAATTTAATCGTAGAAAACTTGGAAAAGACACGAGTCGTTGTACATCCCCTAGTTTTGCTGTCAGTAGTAGATCATTTTAACCGTGTAGCCAAAAATACAAAGAAGCGAGTGGTCGGTGTGCTGCTAGGTCAAGTCAACCGCAATTTAGTCAATGTTGCAAACAGTTTTGCAGTTCCTTTTGAGGAAGAGTTTGACAAAACAACAAAATCGACTGTATTTTTCTTGGACCATAACTATGTCGAAACCATGCGCGATATGTTCAAAAAGGTCAATACCAAGGAGCATTTAATTGGATGGTACCACAGTGGCCCCAGCTTACAATCTGTTGATTTGGAGATCAACGAACTTTTTAAAAAGTATGTCACCAATCCAGTTTTGGTGGTTGTTAATGTAGCACAAGAGAAAATCGGTCTACCGACTAAGGCATACTTTGCTGTAGAGCGAATCCACAACGACGGCACTGCAACTACCAAGAATTTCGAGCATGTAAGCTCCGAGATTGGTGCTGAGGAAGCCGAAGAAATTGGTGTTGAACATTTACTCCGCGACATCAAGGGTACTGAAATAGGCTCTTTAACCCAACGCCTATCGATGCAAATCGAATCGCTAAAGAGTCTTAGCGATAAACTATCAAAGATCAAACAATACCTAACCAACGTGATTGACAATAGCTTGCCTCTAAACTTTGAGATTATCCAGAACTTACAAAAGATTTTCAACTTGCTACCAAAGCTTGTTAACCGTTCAGACATTGAACTTTTCGCCAGCCAGGCCGAAAAGCAGTCCAATAGTGGCAGCATTGCTCATGTTAATGATCCACAGCAGAATTTGGTTATAACTAGAGCCACCAACGACAGCTACTTGCTAATCTATATCAGCAACCTCATCCGCTCGATTATTTCGCTTCACGATTTGATCAACAACAAAATCGAAAACAGAGAAGCAGAAGCTGCTAATGAAAAGGCTAACAATCCAACCAAGCCTGCCGAACAACCAGCAGAACCAGCATTAACTGTAGAACAATGATTTACGCCTATTTTTTACTCTTTAGTTACAAAATATTCAACATTTTTGCAATATATATTAAACCCAAATAAAATAAACTAAGAAAATAAAAACGCAATCTATTACAATAAAATATAGTTATAAAAAAAATTATTAGAGCTGGTCGATGGCCAACTTGATTTTTTTGGTCTTTTGAGAAGAGGTATTTTGCTGGCTTCCTGCCCTTTTTTTGAGATTTTTTTCGCTAGTATTATGGGCAGTTAAGTAAGATTTCTTTTTAAAGTTAGGTGTAGATGATTTAACAGATGTATTGTTTGCTTCGTCTGAGGAATAGTTTGTGCCAGAGGGGATATTGAATTCGTCGCTAATTTCGGCGACGTTAGGTGCATCCTCGTTGCCATCTTGATCAATAAGATTATCAATATCGCTAGCAGCGCGATTTTCTTCTAAGCTATCCTCGTCATCATTGTCGTTATCAAAACGCAGTTTCTTCAGCTTCTTATTAGTACCAGGAGTATCGTCGGCCCCGCTACTGATGAGAAACTCGTTGGCGAGACTGCGCGAATTTAATGTGGTCGCTTTGACCAAGCTTTTATCTCTGCCTAGAGCTGACTTGTCCTTTTTGAAAGCAGGAGCGGATTTCTTCTTCTTGTTGAGAACGTCGAGCTGCAAGCCTTTGCTCTTGAGGAAACTCTTCGATGAGTTCGAGAAGATGCGGTGTGAGCTGTTGACGGCAGCACCGCTCAAGCCTGTGCCGCTCATGTTGCCACTACTCTTGCGCATATCGCCTCCGCCGCCTAAAAACGCATCGCCCAAGCCAGCTGCGGCCGAAGGTGCCGCCACTCCGCCGCCTAGTCCGCTATTAAACCCCGTGACTATACTCGCGTTATTGAACGCCAAATACTGCGTCTCTTGATCGTATATGTCGCGCTCCAGATTCGCTAGCTCAAGGAATATGGAGCTGCGCTCGTTCATTAGCCGCTGCAGTTCCTGTTCTGCCTGCCGTAACGCCTTCTTCGACACTTTCACCTTCTGCGGCATCTTGGCCTCTTTTCCGAGTTTAGCACCTGGCTTTTCTGTAGAAATTGCGGCTGGTGTCGAAACTGCTGCCGTGTCAGTAGGCGCAGGTTTCGTAGGCGTTGATGGTTTTGTTTCAGCGCTGCCTGAATCCATTATTTTATTTATACTGAAGAAAATTTACTTTGTCTTAATATTTACTAGTTTACAAATACAGCTATACGTTTTGCGCCATCAGATTAAATTTATAAATCGAAATTGTTAATTTTATATATTATCTTACGCATTTATATTCAGGATAAATCGTAAGGCTAAAAAGGTTGAAGTTTGTTATTTTTCGAAATGATGGCTTTAAATTATAGTTTTTTTTTTTTTAGTGTGTAGAATTATAACTCGGTTCGATAATAGAAAGGAAGGGGAGGATTCTCATGCAGATCCGTTCAAACTAATATTTATTGCTAGTGATGAAAATACTAGTGAAAAACAATTCTTATTTGTAGGAATTTTTTTTTTTTTTTTTTTGTATTGGGCAATAATCAGAAAATGGAAATAGAAATAGTGTATAGGTAATATAAATAAATATATATGTATTAGGAAATGCTGCTGTAAAAGCGTGTTTTAGTTTTTATGTACTGAAGTTTGAAGCGTTTTTTTTTATTTTATCGATATTTAAAAATACTATTTTATTTTTGCGCTAATCATAAAGTTTATTTCTCCTCATAATAATTATCACCGAATCTTACACACTATTTATTCCGCCAACTATTTAATTTGATTTATATACACTGACTGTTTTCAAGTGTAAATTTAGTTTTTTTTATATTTTGTTTAGCACAAAAAAAAAAAAGCTTAGCTTACTAGCGCATTTCTATTACTTGTTGTATACATAAATTGCTGTATTAAAAAACAATATATTATAGTCTCTCAGTATGTTTCCAAGCCCTAAAAATATTTAAGCTTTTTCAAAATTTCAATATTGGAAGATGACACAAAAAGGTGCATTTTCACAGTTTTTTTTTTTTTTTTTTTTTGGTATCTATGATAGCGTGTTTAAGCCTTTGAATTTTTGCTTTTTTTATTTATTGAGTGAATCAGAATTGATTCTAAAGTAGAATGGGTAGCACTAAGAAAATTAGTGTGTTTTTAAATTTGAAAATGGTTATACTTAATTTGGGATTAGTGCGTGTATTCGAGATTATTGTGCATGAGCTAATAAATATGGTTTTAAAACCGGGTCTGAAATAATATACGTTTGTAGCCCAGCGTGATAATTAGGTAAAAAAAGTTTTATTAGAGAATTAGTGCAGTAGATACCATTGATATTTATCTAGTGAAAAAGGATATACAATCTAATATTTAGTGATATTTGCAATTCGGGAGTTTGGAAAAGAATAAGCCATAAGTTTGGTCCTTTTTTTTAAAGCGAAATGATAGTATATCAAGATTTTAATAATTAGGGCTGGATGGCTTTAATTTTTCAATATTAATTTGACTTGTTAAAAATTTAAATACAGTATTATTTACCTATGAAGTAGATAAAAGACGTGTATAGAAATTCTAAAAATTCCTAGTTTAGTATAACAAGAATAGTTACATATAAATATTTATGTATTCTGATATAGATTTGGAACAAGCCATGTGTGCGTCAAAGGATAAATGGAGTATAAAAGTTGTAATATTTTGTATGAGATTGGAGGTTAATTTGTACTAAAACTGCAATTTTTCAAATGCAAACCCACATTTTCGTCTTAAATTTTAGTTATTGTTATATTTTATTATATATACTCTATTCTTTACATTTTAGTTGTAACTTTTATCATGGTATATGTAGCTAAGGGTATTAAAAGATATTCATTCTTGTGAACCGTTAATATCTCCAAAGTAGACCAAGTTTTGTATCATAAAATTCTAAAGTGAAAATGAATGGGTTTGAGGAGATAAAATCTAAAGATAAACAGAATTGGAAATATCAAGGTTTTTATAACAATTACTAGCAGATATAGTTAAAGGCAAAAAGTAGCTCGACAAGAGTAAATGCGGTAAGAATGTGCATTAATTTCCGTAGCAATGCTGCAATTTAGATGTAGCGATGCTGAGTCCTTTGCCTTTAATGATTTTAATTCCATTTTCTAGCGCGGCTTGTTTACAGATACATTTGTATGCGGCAATTTAGTCTTGCAGTTTTGCTTAGTAAAATATCCAGCCATAGACAATTTCATCAAATCCACAAACTTGGCTGGAATTATTAGCCTTAAGCGAGTTAGAGCTTAAATCTTATACTGCACACCTATTGGCTCAAATATAGTTAATTTGATTTAATCGTATTTGAGTCAATACTTGGATAGGAGAGATGAGCTATTGGCACTCATCTATCGGAGCTCAGCCATTAATTTGCTGATATGAAGAGACTAATAGATATGACTGCTGAGTATAGATTCGACAGCAGAAATCAGGAGTGAGCCAATAGGAACTGTGATTAAAGCTTGGAGCTAATAAACTCGAGGCTAAAAAGTGCCTGGCCAATTTACGCCTGGAGAAAAACTGACCTGTGCAGACTAAAAAGCTAATTCAAAGGCGCTAAAAACTCCGATTAACGCTCAGGTGGTTAAAGCACAACGTCCATCTGACAATTGTGTAGCCCCAGTGCCATAGTGTGGAAAAGCTAGCACATAATAAGTCGTAGGGCTAAACATAGTAGAGAAGAATATTGGGTTGTTGGGCTAAGTATAGTAGAGAAGGATATTGGACTGCAATTAAGTGTGCCATAAATGGCTGAATTTTGGGTTTCGCGTCTGGTTTTAGAAGTGAGTCATTTTCATTGGTCTACATTATCTGCTGGGAATTGCTACATTTGCTTTAACGATATTAAAGACTCTGATTTGTCCATTTTTTGGGTTGCGAAATGGCATAAACGTTTAATTGCTTAGTAAAAAAAAAATTTTTTTTTGATTGTTTGGCCAAAAAAGGAGACGATCTTCTTTACTAAATAATATCTGCGGAAATCAAAATAATCCTTATTTATCTCTTTAGTATCCTTCACTTTAATCCCACTATACAATATCCTTACCTGATTCTCACCATACTACCCCCATACCTGATACTCACTATCAAATTCACCTTTCTTGATTCTCGCTGATAGATTCTCTCTTCTTTTTAGCTGTTTATCTACTACTAAACTACTTTGATTTATATACAACACCTTTATTTCATACTACAACTAAAACGACGACATTCCCCTTAATACTTGCCAACTTTCTTGTATCTTAGTACGCTTGCGACCTAGCTTACATGATACTCCTTCGTTCTCCTTAAATCCTTCTTTTATTTCTTTTTTGTTCATCCCTCTACCCATATTCCCCCTCCCCCCCTATTCATCTCAATATATTTTTACTAGCTCACAATGGACGATAGCTCGAGCTCATTCCAACAAAACTCCGCCCTTAATGGTGTTTTAAGAACCCCAAAACGGTCTACGAGAAATACCAGCTCTCCTTACAGTAGACCTGAAAAAAAAGTACCTATCCTATAAAATATCTCATTAACTTTTTTTTTTCTATTCAACACTTTCTAATTTATTTTTTTATCTAGATTGTTCACAGTGGCTTTATGGGGAATATTAAAAATATCATCTCAAAATTTTGGACTGAATCCTCTCCCACTACCACAACTCCCTCCGCTTCCTCAAAAATCTCTTCTCAGATTTCAAGCAAATTAAACCCTGAATATCCCCGTATTCCCCAATCTGTTCCTTCTTTACCTAAACAAAACATATCCAGCATCATCTCTACCCCTAAAAATACACACTCTAACAATTCAAATAGTCCTGTCCACTCAAGCTCCTCGAAGCTATACCCCAATGTATTCTTCTTTATCTTTACTTATCATTTATATCCCTATTTCATTCTCAAATCTAAGCTTTTTCATTTATCTCTTTTTAGGGTTTGAAAACTCCTTCTAATCTCCCATTATCTAACAAGGCTGTCTCTAGCTTATCTAAACCATCCCTCCCTGGCTCTTCTCGCAAATGTACCATTTTACCTACTTAACCATCTTCATTTTTCTCCATAAAGTAACTTATCTCCTTTAATATACTAGTAGCTGCATGGATGTCTCCTGCTCATGCCCAAAGATTGCTCGACTCTCTAGAATCATACAATAAAATTGACACTGTATTATTACCCTTCTCTTAAAATATTTTTTTTCAATTCCTTCTCAATTTTTTTTTTCCTCTCCATTTAACAATCTCTTTTTATTTTATCATAGCACGAAAACCCTGACCAAAACGATGAAACATCAAAGGTAATTCTACATCCTCTCTCTGTTATCCAATAAACTACAAATTTTCGAAATCGCTTTCCCCTTTTAATAACTATAAATACTTTTTTCAAATTTCTAAATTTTAGAGCTACATCTCAACGAGCACTCCAAGATTAAGCAATCTCTCTAAACCTAACCACGAAGGCATCACTTTTAAAGACTCTCCCTCTCGCACCTCAAATATTGGTGTCAACAATTCACATAATCTCCCCATTAGATCGTTAAGAGTATCCTCAACGGGTCAGTTATCTTCCGCTCACAGCCTTGCTAAAATGATCCAAGTAAATTTCTTCGCCCCATCATATCCATAGCGTCTTAAAATTTTTTTAATTCAAAACCGCTCTACTTACTCTCCTAAATCTAAAGTCTTTTCTTCTTTTTATTTTTTTAAACAGCAAAATCAAGCTAAGCGTATTTTACAAAGGTTTAATCGCCCTGAGCTTTTGACTAACGATCATTCTATGCCTATTTCAAACTCGCTAGCTTCAAACTCACTTATTTCTGAATCTCAAGCTCATAGCACTGATAATCAAAGATCTAGAAAAAATAATGACTTTGAAGGTATGCTATATTTTATTAAATTCTTTATCTTATATATTTATTTTTATAAAATTTTAATCGCCCATATTTTTTTTATCTATACTATTTCAGATCGCGAATATTCTAAAAAACTGCGAGTTGATGAGAATGGTATCTCAACCTACAATAATAAACATCCTGCTCCTATTAAACCTTTAAAAAGTAAAAAACACCATTCAAAGACCAACCTTGACAGAAAACGTCTAATTGAAATTAGACGTCGCAAAAAACAAATTGATGATGAATCTCAAAAAGTTAATTGGAGGTTCTCCGCTAGATTTATTTGTGATAACGCTGACGATCTTGACGAGTCTTTCAATTCTAGCGATGACGAATCTTTGATTAAGGTTCCCCAAAAATCAAACCTAGTTCTATTCTCCACTAAAAAATCTGAGCCTGTTAAACCCTCTTTAGAAACTCAAACTGGACCTAAACACAGGCCTTTTTATGTGCCCAAATCACCTTCCAGCAACTCAAATGCCATCAGCTCATCAATTGAATCTAAAACACCATCTTCTGCACCTAGCAATTCATTCAGTGGTAATTCAACTTCGCCAACTAAAACATCCTCTGTTTTTGGTAGACTTGGAGATAGCTCTTTGGCAGCACCAAATAAAAATTCAGATGAACCAAAGTCAAGCATTTTTTCTAACAACTCTGATCAATCTAAACCCCTTTCTTGTAATTCACAAACTACTAGCTCTGCTTTCGGGCTAAAATCAGATACTGACGCTGACAAATCTTCAAGTAAATCTATATTTGGAAACCTCTCATCCCAAGCCCCAAATACAACTTTCAGCTTTGGCTCTGGTACTGACTCAACAACATCCCTTCCTCCATTCAATAAACCTTCCACGCCATCTGTTAATCCCTCTGATTCCTCTGGAAAAAACGATACTTCTAGCCAGCAAAACATTTCGCTATCAAACCAACAAAGCAACAAAACATCAAATTTGTTTAGCTCATCTAATGATGCCACAAAGTCATCTAATTTATTCAGCTCTTCAACTGAATCCAGTAAACCAACTAATTTGTTTGGCTCTTCAGCGGAAACTAGCAAGCCAACCAACGTATTTGGTTCTTCAACGGAAACTAGCAAGCCAACTAACTTATTTGGTTCTTCAGCAGAATCTAGCAAGCCAACTAGCCTGTTTGGTTCTTCAGCGGAAACTAGCAAGCCAACTAGCTTGTTTGGTTCTTCAGCAGAAACTAACAAGCCAACTAATTTGTTTGGTGCTTCTAGCGATTCTGCTAAACCAGTTAGCCTATTTGCTTCATCAACAGACTCTGCTAAACCAACTAATTTGTTTGGATCGACTACAGATACTACTAAGCTAACTAATGATTCCACCAAATCAACTGGTTTGTTCGGCTCTTCTACTGGTAGTACAATCTCAGCAGACATTTTCGATTCCAAAAATAAGGACAGCGAGCCTGTCAAAAGCTCATTATTTGGGAACTCTATTCCTAATAAAACCTCTTTAGACCAAAAACCAGCAGACACTGCCTCAGCCTTACCGGCTCAAAAAAATAATCTATTTAATTTTGGTACGAAATCTGACACTAATCCCTTATCCTCTGCTCCTATACTATCGACGTCCAATAATGCTAGTGGCCCGGAACCAGCGACTGGAATTTTTAGCTTTGGATCTAAGGCTACGGATAGCGCTTCAGGAAATAGCCAAGGAATAATTAACAGTAAACCATCAGGTTTCTCCTTTGGTGCTAATAACAATAGCTCTAATTCACAAACTACGTCAGCTGATCCTCCAAAAACCAACTTGTTTGGTAACCCATCGTCCACTACTAGCACAGGAATCTTCGGAAACACTATTAAAGATGCCAGTACTACGAACCAAACATCAGAAAGTAAAGCCACAGCAACTTTTAGCTTTGGGAACACTAAAAGTTCAAGTCCAAAAACAGCTACGAACTCGGCGTCTGGCTCATTGCTAAAACCTTCATCTATGTTTGGCGGATCTGGAATCGGCAGTACTTTTGGAGTTGGGTTTAATGCAGATACAGCTAAACCTGATAGCTCTCTTGGAAACATCTCTTCTGAAACATCAAAACCATTTTCAGTTGGAAGTACAAATATGTTTTCAGCTTCAACAGCAAATCCCACAGGGAGCGGGCTCTTTGGAAATGTAAACTCACTTTCTACTCCAGGATCAGCAGAAAAAAGCTCATTAAATCCAGTTAAATCACTATTCGGATCATCATCTAACCTCTCTTCCTCAACTAATGCTACCCAACAACAGGGATTTGGGTCAACCAGTAATACAAGCACACCTTTATTGACGGCTTCTACTTTAAATCCAACTTCATCTACTTCAAATTTGGGAAGTAGTTTTGGAACAGGAAATCTAGGGTCTGGTTTTGGCACAACTGGAAATACAGGATTCTCTATAGCTGGTGGATCATCAGGGATTTTTGGAAATAATTCATCTACACAAAATAGCACTGGATTTGGTTCAAATACAAACCTGTTTGGGGCCGCTAACAGTAACAGTACTACCAACTCGACATTAAATACTAACCAAGCTTCGAATATGTTCCAAAGCTCAACAAGTAATATGGGATCACAGCCAAGCACAACAACCTCGGGAGGATTTTCGTTTGGGTCTCAGGTACAACCATCAAGTACATTTGGAACATTATCAAATGGCAACAACAAGCGTGAGATCGCACAAGAAGAGCCGTTGTCCAAAAAGCCTTTTGCTTTTGGAGCCTCTAGCAGCAGCAACATTTCAGGATTTTCGACAAATACGCCTTCGACTGGTGCGGGGAGCAGTGGTGGATTTAGTTTTGGAGCTAATTTTGGAGCTCCAGGTAACAATTCTACTGGTTCATCTGGAATTGGGGGAGCAAGTGGTTCATTTTTGGGAAGTGGATTTGGGGCAAACCAAAGTCAACAGCAGCAACCAACTTCAACATTTAGCTTTGGGGCCAACTCAGCAATGAGCTCAACTGGTATGAGTGCAAGCAGCGGTAGCAATAGTATGTTTGGGACAAGCGGTCAGACGCAAGGATTTGGTGGGGCTTCAGGAAACCAGCCCAACACACTAGGATTTGGCCAGACAAACTCGAGTGTTGGTTCGCCAGCAACACCAGCAACAATAGGCCAGAAATTCAATTTCGGGGCATCAACAGGAGCAGGGAGTGGAGGCTTTACATTTGGGGCAGGCGGTAGTGGTGGAGCTGCTGGTGGAAATTTAGGAGCTAGTAGCGGAGTAGGGAGTGGATTTTCAGTTGGGTCTATGCCATCAAACCTGGCAGGACGAAAAATAGCAAGACCTAGAAAGATCCGATAAATACATGTTTATAGTTATGTGTGCATGTATTGCTTCATAAAAAATTGGTGTTACTTATCTTATAGAAAACCAAAAAATATATAGAAAACAATGAATTCTCTAAATATTTTTTGGAGTTATTATTATAATTATTTTAATCAAACAATGCTTTAATATTAATATGCTACAGTTTTAGCCAAATTTATTAATATTTATATTTAGTTATATTTAGTGGCTGTAAAGCTGATAATAGTTGAGAATAAATTATTAATAATATGGATAGATTAATTGAAAAAGTAAGAGATAAATATAAATTCTTATTAGCTTTTAAATTCATACTATACTATATAATAAAGAATGGTACTAAAAATATTTCATTTTTTTCAATTCTAATTACAAGTTGCTAATGTGGCCAGAACCTTGGTAGCCCTTTGAGGAGATACCAGAGATAGGATTTTGGTTTTGTTCGATGGCGTACTTATTAGATTCTTCTTGCCATTCCTTAGTCATGGTAACTGGTCTTGAACCGAAGGCCAAGTGAATCATGTATGAGGTGAAGATACTGGCACCGATAATTAGTGAAGTACCAGCCAAGATCTTTAATCCATCACCTTTCTTGGAAGTAGGTGCGCGGGTGGCATAGTTTCCGTAATCGATGTAGTAGACTGTTTTTTTTTTATATGAAAAGAAAAAAGAGAAAAGTTGAGAGGATAGTTGAATAAGTTATAGACATTATACTTTTTTAATATGAATGTAACTGTAAGCAAAATTGAGAATTGCAAAGATTTTATATAATAAGATAAAACGAATAAGAGAAATAAAGCGGTTTGGAGATATGAGGGATAAAGGTTGAAAGAAGAAAAAAAATTTGAGGAGAGGGAACTTACTGGCACGTTTGTCGCTCAAATCGACGGCGGTCCAGTCATTCTTCATGACGGTTTCTAGTTTAGCAACAACAGAGGCCTTTTCTTGTTCGGCCATGTTGACCCAGCTGTTTTCGATTTGAGAGATTACTGGGGCAGCAGAAGCGGTGGTCATAGGTCTGACAGCGGCTTTGGTGAAAGCAACTCTTGAGATTCTTGAGGCGATTAATCTGTTCATCTTTTTTTCTTGCGCGTGGAGGGGGAAGGGCGGGAACCTTTATGATAAAAATAGAATATGGATATTTTAGTGATTATAGAAAATGATCTTGATTTTGATTTAGATAGCTAATGGATTTGAAAAAGATGATCGGAAGGACAATTATTTTATGGAGGGTTAAATATAAATCGCAGCCGATAAGAAGATAGCTAAGTAATTTCAGTGTTAAAAGTATCTGGTGTTGAGGTTGTTTAAAGTGTGAGGATAGGGAAAAGTTACCTTTTAATTAAGTGTTTGTAGCTTGATTGAATTTTTAGATATTCACTCTTAAGAGAAAATAAGAATATAAAAGTCAAAAACTTACAAGATTAGAATTCTAACTGTTTAAAAGGAAAAAAACTAAAATCAGTTATTCCTTCTGTTATTACTTTGCACCACTGGACTCCCACCTGCACCCCCATTGGCCCCTCTCTCAGCACCCAAACTCAACTCCACCCATTTATCTAAAAAAAAGACAAACTATCTAGATCTTAATTTAATCACACTACTAAAAAAATTTTAGACCAATAGCTCTATATTATTATTCCTAGTTTCGTCAATAAGATAACATATCTCTACCTTTCAATCATCAACTAAAGCTATGATTATCCTATAAATTATCTTTGGCCAATACACTGATCTATATCACGTTTAAGCCTTTAACTATTGGCTTATCTTATCATGAAATTCACTGCTGTAGATAATTGGGTAACTTGATATCAAATATGTTTTTAAGCCAATTGTTCTTGATATTTACTGATTAAGCGCTATTTTTTAAAAATCAAATTCCCCTATACTCAGCAAACCATCTTCCAGTATTACCGGCTCCACCCAATAAGTATCAACTAAACACCAGGAGGAAAGATAGTAGCAAATCACGCCACATAGGATACCCTCTTAAACCTCCCACAATCAACTATCTTGACCGCCAATTGGCGCCTGAACTTTAAAGCGTTTATAAATATATAAATCAGGCCATAGTGGAGTACAGTTTCCCGCAAATAACTAAAAAAACAATAATAAAGCGCATAAAAATTCGAAAACCAAATATCAACTTTGCAATAAAAAATAAGCAATTTGCTCTCTTATAGCTTTAACCCTTTCCCACGCGGTAGACTATTTTTGGACCGCCAAATATAGCCAACTGTGTTCAATTAAAATCAGTTAATTCCGAAACATTAAAAATTATTGGTATGATGCAAAATATTAGCAAATAATAAACATGCTTAAAATTCACGAACGAATCATTAATTTAAACCATTTAAGAATGTTGGACGGAAAAGGGTTAACAAAAAAACAAATCGTATTCCTAAATGCTTTCAATTTTTTGATTGTTTAAAAGGCTTATAGATTATACTAATTAACGTGTAAGTATATAACACTATCTTTTTAAATGGGGTATTTTAGCTGTGAATTCTTTTTATCCGAAACTTTTCCAGACGACTTATGAGCTAATCTCATTTACGCAGGTAGCTATCTAAAGGCACATAACCATTAAAAAAACATTTATCTTAGCCGCTACAATAACACCTCTGTTCTATTAATAAAAGCTAGCAATGCATCACTATTAAAATGGTATATCCTTTTATTGTATGCCTTTAAATTTTAGTATCAAAACGAGTATTTATTATATATAAACTCTCAAAAGTATAGTTTTTTTTTTATTAAAGCTGTGGCCAAAATGATTTGCTCTGCCACGATTTCTTTGTGATAATATCTCATTTTTTATAGACCAGTTAAAATCGACTATTTATTAAATAAAAGTTCTTCATATACCGATGGTCCAAGACGGGTGATCCACCGGTATCTACCAAAACTTATTATGGGTGCTAAAAATGTGCACGATTAAGGGTATGTATACTAAATCCCTTCTATACATCAACCTTGTGTAAAATATCGGTTACCGTAACTATGCAATTTGGTGAAAGGGGAAAATCTACGAATTGACCTAAGCAGATTCCAAAATAATTCAGAAAATGTCGTGGTGCTATTTACCAAAAAAATTGATCACAAAAACGCACCATTTACGTTCAATAAAAATTGTGAAAGTCATTCTTGTTTTTTAACTCTATTGAAGACGCAAATAATTATTTCAAAAGAATTTTTACCTAATAAAAATGGGTTATGATGGTTTGCTAATACTGAACCTTCAATGGTAATATCGTGATCATTCCAATATTCAAATATGAAGTTTAAAATTCTTGATAACAATAAAACCAAAACTTATACTTATAGGATAAATCCTTATTGTGAAAATAATGATTGATAAAAACAGTGACGATCTGAGAATAAATGAGAAATTTATTTTTAAAAAATAAATAAATAATGTTCGTGAATACCTATGCCAAAAAAAAAAAAAAAAGAGCTAGTAACTAAAAATAGTTCTGATTTCGTTAATGGGTTTTACACAGTAAATTACTTTGAATTTTTAAACACGATTAAAATGCAAAATAAATTTCTCTGGGAAAAATTAAATCTCGCGTGGCGATAGCTTCATTAAAAAAAAAATTAAATAAGCCAAGCTTATATTTATTGATAGATAATTTTAGTGAATCCACGAAAGCAAATGAAAACTTCAATCATCAAAAAATATATTAAAAGTTCTTTAAAATTGTCTAGTAAAGGAATAAGTCTATATTAATAATAAAAATAACTTAAAATCGATAATTATTTATGAAAAACTGAGTATAATGCAATTAAAAAAAATAACTTAAAATCGATAATTATTTATGAAAAACTGAGTATAATGCAATTAAAAAAAATAACTTAAAATCGATAATTATTTATGAAAAACTGAGTATAATGCAATTAAAAAAAAT
>LSSN01002583.1:0-11476 GCA_001970855.1 Smittium culicis | reverse complement strand
ACAACAAGAATAAGGTCAGGAAGGCTGTATACGCTGCCTACAGCTTCCTGAGAAGATCTGATGTGCTCACAGCACTAATAATAAAGTTCATCAATTCGGTTCTGATGCCGATTGGATGTTACGGTGGGGAGACATTTGGCATGAGCGAAGCCAGATGCAAGCCCATGCGGTCAGAAATCGACAAGGCAATCCGAGTGGCCGCAAACTTCGGTAAATCAGCGGCCATGGAGCGCATCAGGGACGAACTGGGCATAAGCTCAGTGTTCATGCGCACCAGCACAGCCCGTGAGCGTGCATACCATAAGTGGCCTACCTCAAAAACATGGATCGAAGACCTCATCAAGACTCCGATGAAGGCCCGGATGGCCACCTGGGTGACCGGGAGCGCCCGATGGATCAAAAAATTTTGCTCTCAAGATTCAAACGGTCAGACTATCATCACGATAGTCGATCGGAAACGACGAAATAACCGGTCTGTCATCCACCGGTGGACGGTGGATCGGAAAATTGGCAAAAAAGGCAACTGGGTTGACCTTCAAGCAATGTATCCGGACCTGAAGCTGGGCCTTCAGGACATTGGAAAAATGCGTATGGGCACATTCCGGACCGCCCAGCGCCTGTCGAACATGAAAATCGTCGACCAAAAATTCAAAAATTTTTGCCCCTGCTGCAACTTGTGTGTGACTGAGACGGTCGACCACATACTTCTGAGCTACAGCCGGTGGCGAAATCACCGATCATCGACGATCGGCCGGTTCATACTGACGCCGATCAGTTCTGACTAAAAATTTTTTCTTCCGAATTTCAACGAAGCCCGGTTGGGGCTAGTTGGAAAACTACTTGAGGGGGGGGGTCTAAACAATCTTTGAGCCAGCTTCATGCTGGCACAGCCGATCAAAATTTTGAGCTGGAAACAGCCAAATTTTTGAACGGCATCCACGTATCCAGAACACTTATACTGCAGAGTATAAGTGATTCACCGGCCCCCTTGAACGAATACCCAGTGGTTATGGGGCCTCAAGGTCTGCGGAGGGGATTCGGGCAAAAAATATTTTTGTTAAATAATTGTAAACTTTCATTTTATGTTTATTAAATTTTTAAAGTTCAAAAATACAATTTAAAGTTACTAAATAAAATTTATATATTTATTTGTTTTTTTTTGGCGTATAGAGCACTTATTATTATTAATTTCTAATATAAACTAGGCACCGCCTATTTAAGCTTATAATCACAACCTTCATTAGTTTATCACTATTTTTTGAAGAATGAATGTATCTTTATATAGCTTCAATACACATTTAATATATTCAATCGTGATATTTTGATCTACGCTAAAGCTTCTATACATTTTAGTTAAATTAAGTAACTTTTTTATTTAACGCATATCTTTCAATCAATAAATCAGAATGCCATTCTGTAATCCGTTTTTTCTTGGAGAACTTTGGCGTTTTAAGTAATATAATTTTACATTGACACACTATACATTAGATAAGAATATAAATTAAATGAATTTGATTGCGAGATCTGAAAAAATTTTCCAATTGTGTAAGATTAAATTCTGTAAAGCTCTTATTTATGTTTTTTATTGAACTTATAATATTTATATAAATTTATATACTGTAACTTGAAGGTTTAAATAATGAAAATTCATCAATAATATTACATGGCTTAAGTAATTTTCTTTAGATTTTGATTTATTTTTTTTAAATATATAAAAATTTCAATATTTTTTTTTCGGAGATTATTTCGAGCTGCAGAAATTTTCCTACTTGCCTGAAATACTTTTATTAAATATTTGATTTGAAAATATCATCAAATTGTACAACTAACACAGCCAATACCTTCACATACTACATATAAGCAAATACGATTTATAAGAAATAAGTCCCGCTTCCTCTAAAAATATCTTAAATAGCATACATTTTTTAAATATTAACCATTAAGTTATAAAAATTTCGTGTACTACCACAAATTGAATTAATAGATATAGTTCTAGCTAACCTGTTCTTTTATTCATTTTTTTGTCGATTTCTTTCACTAGATAAGTATTACAGCCAACTTATTAGTTTTATTGAAAATTTCATTTATATTTATTTATTATTCATAAAAATTGCAATTCATTATTTAACTCTTTCCTGCGAAAACACTCCTAATCTTCATTAAAAATCATAATTGGATAAACAATTTATGATTAATTTGATATTGAACGCTATGAAATATGTAATAAATAAATAATTATAAAAATAAATTGATTTATTAATTTGCCATATGATTGGGTGATTTGGTTGCTCAAAAAAATCCAAGCGCCCCTGGAAGGATTAAAAAAATATAAATCATTTTTTTATTAAATTACTATTACTATTACTATTACTATTACTATTACTATTACTATTACTATTACTATTACTATTACTATTACTATTACTATTACTATTACTATTACTATTACTATTACTATTACTATTACTATTACTATTACTATTACTATTACTATTAATTTTTTTAAATAAAAAAATTAAATAAGTTATTTTTGATTGATATATAGGATTTTATCTAAAATTGAATTTAAACTTGTAAAAAAATTTTAAAATTGTTATATTTATTGCAATTAACACTAATTAGTCTAAAGTATCTCAGAGAAAGATATATTACTCTGTAGTTTAATAGAATAGCCAAATATTAATATAAATACTGAATAAAATCTGAAATTAAACATTTTTAACACCAATTAACTAATAAAAAATAAAGCCTATGATTCACACAAACTTTATAATTAAACCTTGATATTATTAATACCAATCATTTTTAATCATTTCCTACAGTAACGATGAGCGGCTGAGATATGTTTAATTAATCTCTTTATTGATGAAGAAAAATAATTTCTTGAATGAAGTAGGGTTTGATATAACTTAAAGTATCATAAAAAATTCTAAATAGTTTAACATTAGTTTATAAAGGCGAATTTTTTTGAGTAAAAAGTCTTAATTTTGAATAGACCTTTAGATTAATCAACAAGTGATCCACGATTAAAATTATTTTTAATTATATCAGTTATTTAGTAACAACTGTTTCCATCAAGTAATGAATCATCTATTTCTAACCAATTTTAACCTCCAATTTATTCATTAAGGTACCAAGAGTATTTTTTTGATTAACTTTATTTATCATATTAAATCAAAATAAAAGGTATACATTTACCTCAAAACATTGAGCTAACTGTAATCCAAATTTATATGCATTAAAGAAAAAATAATTTTAAGGGTTAATTATGTGGGATGTCATAAACTTAAATTGATGAATTCAATTTAAATATAGTTTATTTCGAAATTGTCTTTATTATATTTTATATGGATAATTTATGATTTTGGCAATAAAATTAACATGAATGTAATTATATCAAATAATATGATAAATAGATTTTTATGAATTGATTATTTAGTATATTATATATTATAAATTATATGAGATAATTTGTTAAATAAATTAAAATTCATCCTAATCCTTTTACATAAATATTATTCTAAAATATGAAAAAATCATCCAAGATTTTAAAGTAAATTTGTCAAAAATAACATTTATTATTTTAATACTTTCACCATAAAAGATGTGTATTTAATTTTTTTTTACTTATATAAGTAAAACTTTATTAAGACACTTTATTGAATTATATATATATTTTTTATTTGTATTTCAAAATTTGTATTATTTGTATTCAAGTAACTTTTATGTAAAGAAAAATGTATACATTACGTCTTTTAATATCTGGCTAATTAATACGTTATTAGTTTAATACAGCAATTTAATTGTTTTTTGAATTTAATATCCATAAGTTGGTGTTTTTTATGTCTAGTTTCATAAAATTTGAAATCTAGTTGAATTTTGGATTTTATTTGCAATAAATTATAGCGATTTTTTGAAAATCTTATCATAGTGATTGTCTGGCTATGGTTTTTAGGAAATATAATTGCTGTAAAAACTACCAGATGTAGTGATAATATATTGTACTTTACTATCGTGCCGTTTTAAAAAATTCAACGTTTAATTTTACCGCAAGCATAAAAAGGCTGCTGTCCACTAGTTTAACTTGCATCTTTAAATAAGCAACTGGTTTTATAGGTCATAAAATATTACTGATCGAATCTTGTTAAACTGTCATATGAGTATTGCTGAATCAATCATTCAGTCCAATCTATACGTTTCTTTATAGTTAGGGATTAAGTAATAATACCAATTTATAATTAAACGAATAATATACAGAATTTTTAGTAAAAGTTAGACTAAATAGATATCATGACCGACAGATTTTTTATTTTATAATAATAGTACTAGGTTGTATTTTTATTTTTATTTTATAAATGTCAAATATAACCATCGGAATTATCCTTACTACCTTTTCAAATCTACATGATATTACTATTTTAAAAAATATCTCTAAACGTTCGTCTTGTAAATATATTTTTGGAAATTAGATGCAAATGTTTAGTTTAAAATAAATAGCAATTTTTTAAATTATAAAAACACATTTTATCTCATAGCTTTTTTTTTTTCTGTAATTTTACGATATAAATAAATAATAGTTTACTGCTATAAGCCCAATGGATAAATGTGAAATTAAAATAGTCAAATTTGTGCTAATTGAAAAATATACTTGCTGAATAGGGAAGGCCTTATAAAAAAAAATAGTCTATTGTAAGTCGATTTTGAGTAAATAGGAATAAAAAAATGAATATACTGTTGATGAAACTAAATCGAACTGAGAGGATCCCTATATTATTTAAAGCGTTTTCAGTTAGATCGCGAATGATGAGTTATAAACGGGCTGAATACAAGGTAAATCAATCAATAACGTAGAAAGATAAAGATTATTATTTCATGCTTTTCAAAAATTGTTGAACTTTTCTTTTAAGTTGGTTCGCTGTTTGTTGTTGAACGTTTAGTTCCGAGTCCCAAAACATAGCTTCATAATCAAGTCCATGCTTGTTAATAAGTTGTTGTGCAAATGAGACATGTCCATCAGGGCACCAAACTTCTCTCTTCTTAGCATTCTTTGAAAATTCCTCGAGCTCTATATAAATTTAAAAAAAAACAAAAAATAAGTAATTAAAAAAGTTTAATAAATAAAGTAAATAATTTGTATAATATATTTAAAAAAAAAGGAGAAATATAAGTATTTAATTTGACATACTTTGAGCAGCTGCTGTCTTTGGGGCAACTGGTTTAGGTTCTGCTTCCTCGTCATCATCACTATTATCACCAGGAATGACAATGTTTTCAATTTTTCCATCTTCGCTACGTTTGATTAAACCGTAACCTTTAGGGATTAAACTTTCAAGCTCCTCTTGCTTCATATTATCGATGTCTTGGGTGCTGTATTTGTATTTTTGTTTGTTGGCTGATCCGGAGCCTAAAAGCATATTAATATCATCGAAATCTGATTCGTCGTTATTATCAGCTTCTATTGAGTTTTCTTGATTGTATGAAGGAGCTTCGGTCCAGAATTTAGTGCTTGTTCCTCCGCTAACTCCATTTAATTTGGATACTAAACCCAGCTTTCTATAATTTTCTCGCACAGATAACTTTTTATTCCATTCATCTTTTATCAAGTGATGTCCTTTGAATACAACCTTCTTTTTTAAGTTTTTAGTTTTCCTGGTTGCTCTCAAATTTGGATTCTTTTTAAGTCTTCTCTGTCTTGGATTGGCCATTTTATGTTACTTTTGAAGTATTTTCTCGTGAATAAAAATAATAAGGGCAGTCGTGATAGATTTTTTTTACCTTAATCTGTTGTAATATAGTTAGCGAGTTTTTCTTGTAAAGCTTTATGAATCGATTTCTTGCTTTATATAAATTTAACTAATATATTTGATTATGTTTATTCAGTTTTATAAAAGTTAATTTATATACAGCAAATCCGCTTTATATGAGCTAAAAAGAGCTTAAATTTTTTTTTTTTGCCTTTTCGAAAATTTTTTTACTCATTACATACAGTTTATCGTTCACCTATTCGCTAATCAGTATATAAATTTACATACATCCAAAGGTGTAGCCAATAATTTCTCACATTAGTTGGTTAAATTTATAGATTAATAATGCGAGGCTATTGGTGAGCGTTATTGATTCATTGGATTGAATTTAATATCGATTTGAGCTTGAAAAATTATGAGCAAAAATAGCCTTTCACGAGTGGTAGACAGTTTTTGATCAACAAAAAATAGCTTTCTAAATTCTGTACAATCCAGTTTAATTCTATAACTCAATCAGGCATCGATTTGGAACACAATAGCACCAAATAACAATATTTATTATAAACCTCAAACGATACATTAAATTCGTATTTTTAATGCGAGTTAGGAAGTAAGGAGTAATAATTAGATAATAGCTGATGAGCGTGAAATTTTTGATAGAACAAGCTCCACTCTAGAGATAACCTTATTAATATCTATGATGTCATATGATACCCCTTTCCCGATCAACACACTTTAAAAAAATTAAATATATTGATTCGTTTATGATTAAAAGATATTTTTTTATTTGCTTTTATTTTGCATTATACATATATTTCTTCAAGCCTTGGAATCAAATTATTTTTATAGAACACAATCGGCTTTATCTGGTGGGTCAAAAATAGTCTACCACCATGGAAAGAGATACTATTGCTTCTAAGTAGTTTCAAATTTTATAGCCCAATATCCATTTATTATTATAAAACGAGACTTTCGATTTAAGTCTAAAAAAATAACTTGCGGATTTTCTTTACTAGTAATAATACTATGTTTGATTACTATAAGATTAGCGATTTAAAATAAAACCAATCGAGTAATTAAAGAGAGTTAAATCGGGAAATAAAAACAAGCAACTATAGAAAAAATCAATTTTAATGCTAACGATTTATAGTCATATTAAGTTAAACTTTCTTTTATATGGCTTGATTAATGAATTAAGTGAGGCGCTATTATTATGCAGTAGAAATCTAAAAGGATTTATAATTTTTTAAATTTAGCACAACTCGTGTATCGATTTACAATACTAATCAATATAAAAAGTGTATAAATCTTGATTTAAATAGAATAAAATAAAATCTCCTAGCTTCGATAAAAATAGACTAGTTATTTTTATTTTTATTTTAATTTTCTCTAAGCTTATTTTCCACCTATTTTCATAGAATATAATTTATATTTATCTCAACAAAAAAAACTTTTATGTTTGAAACTCTTCGTTTATCCTGAATAAAAAGACTCCTACTTGACTACTATTGAAAAAGCTTATATATACTAATTAATTTTATTTAAATTAAAAAACTAGAAGAAATTTCTTATTTCAACCTTTTAAATATAAATCTAGTACTTTTTATCAATAAATACAATATTATTTTTTAAATATAAATACAGTTTTTATATCAATAAATATAGTGTTATTTTTTAAAAAATAGTTATTTTATACATGATTTATTTATATGAACCTTGCTAATTAGTATACTGCATATCTATTTTTATTAAGATCTATATAGATAAATTAATCTCGACTTGATTTATAAAAATAAAAAATAATTGATATAAAATATTTGTATAATCGTAATTTTGGAATCGTTTATACAGAGTATCCAGTCTAACTAATCCAGATTTTACATTTTTTATTTATTCAAAAATCCTATTGCTTACTAAACAATGTGAATTATGAAATCGAATAACAGTAGCTTATTTCAAACCAAGAAAACACTGATAGAGGTGTAACACTATCGACGAGTATACTAATAATAAATTAATTTTCATTTTCATTTTAAGGGGAAAATAAATTGAAAATTTTAAATATGCGGGCTTGTAGAAATTTATTCAATCCTTATATTTGGAATGATATTCGCTCAGTTAAAATGCAATATAATCAACAAATCAATTCAATGTTTTAAGATCTGATGAGTAATTTTCAAGGTTCAAAAATTTAACGCCGAATCAATAATGGTTATTTATACTTTCAATATCAATTGTTATACGTTAGATAGTTGTGTTAATTTGATAGTCTATAATAAGTAAGGAGTATAAAAATATAATGAAACTTATAACAGTTTTTTTATTAAAACTTATACTATTAATACTATACTTTGTAATTTTCGCCAATATTTTGATTGGATTGGAATACATTTTAGGCCACATATTACTATAGAAGTATAAACCATTATTATTATGCCTTTCGCTAATAAAATCAAAATCCGGGTAAAAATTAAACATATTTATCAGATACTTAACAGATCCCAAACATGTAAATAATTACACTCCCTTGTCTAAAATTCCTTTAAAAATAAAATACTTTATAAGAAAAGCCAATACATATTTATACAGGAGGAAATTGGTCTGTTCTTTTACGGGTATAATCTCTTTATTCTACAGAGTAAATTTTTATTACTCCTATTAGTATTAAAGGAAATATATTTTATATTATATTGTTGTAAGATCTAATTAATCTTTGTTTTTTTCAAAATCAAAGGGAAATAGT
Source organism: Smittium culicis (assembly GCA_001970855.1). Classification (NCBI taxonomy): domain Eukaryota; kingdom Fungi; phylum Kickxellomycota; class Harpellomycetes; order Harpellales; family Legeriomycetaceae; genus Smittium; species Smittium culicis. Next base: position 2,989 of record LSSN01002583.1, on the reverse strand, counting down.
AAAACAGAGTAAAATTATTTTATAAAATAAAGTATACATTTCTCATAAGTCAAAGCCTTGTTAGAGAATAATATCGTTTAAATAGCTTGGTATATAGTTTTATAAATAATAGGTGCTGACTGTAATTAATGGATATATCCAATGTATTTCCGTTAGAGAAAAAGTGTAACCTAAATTTGGCTAAATAAAAAAATAATTTGGGAAGTTTCAAAATTTCAATATCTAATTTAAAATCGTAATAATTCGGGGTAAGCTGGTTTTGTATAACAAAAAAAAAAAAAGGGATTAGATGAAAAGCTATTGTGTCTAGTGACTCCGAGTAATAAAAAAAGTGAGATTAAAAGCCCTCGATTAAAGCGAATCTACAGATTACAATAAACAATATATATTCTTTTTATGCGTGTGCTAAAATAAAACACGAATAGATAAAAAATATATATAAGCCTGATCAAAAGTTCGATATAAAAATGTATAAATATTATATAAAATCTTCACTTAATCAAACATAAAATCGTTTGGATAAATAAATGTTATAATCAAGTAGCAACTAATAAAAATCTACAAATATTAATAATTAATAAAACCTTTAAGAATTTTTTTTTCATTTTGTCAATAAATCATGAATTCTGAAAAGAGAATAATTGATGAAGAGAGTAATGTGTCTATCAAAGAAAAGGCGGAAATCAACATTCAAACTGATCTTACAGACTATGAAAAGGAGATAGAAAGAAGCTATTTGCGTAAAATAGATTATAGAATCTTACCTGTAGTTATTATGGTATATATAGCGTCCCTAATAGATAGAGGAGTAGTAAACTATGCACTTGTAAATGGACTTAGAGATGGCCTAAACCTTTCAAATATTCAAGAAGGGAATGCAACCACATTCTTTTATGTGTTTTACATTCTTTTTGAAACACCATCAAATGTAATATTGAAAAAACTGCGCCCAAGAATCTGGTTTCCTCTAATAGGTCTTGGTTTTTCCATTTCGACTTTACTATCTGCTTTTGCAAAAACGGGGACTGAATATGTGATTTATCGCTCATTACTTGGAGCTTTCGAAGCTGGATTTACTCCAGGCGTAGTTGGTTATTTGGGCTACTGGTATGTACGTGGAGATATAGGAAAAAGAATGGTAATATTCTTTACAGCAGTCCCACTTTCTGGAATATTCGGGAAACCATTTTCTGCTGGATTAGCAAGTATGAAAATATTACTGAAATATCCATACCAAAACATATACTTATTCCATGGAATTCTAACAATTTTGATTACCGGCGGATCATACTTTTTCTTAATCGATTACCCTGATAAATCTAACTTCTTAAAACCTGAAGAAAAAGAATTGCTTCTTAAAAGACTTCAAGCTGAGCAAGGAATGGCTTCTAAAATCAAACCAGATTTTAAAGATACAATCAGATTTTTGCTAGACTGGAAACTATGGGCATTTTCGTTTTTGTTTTTTGGATTGAACAACTCTATTGTTATACTTAATTTATTTGCACCAACTGTAATCTCAACAATGGGATTTTCTGGAGTAACTTCTACATATCTTGCAACAATTACTAGTGCAACTGGACTATTCGGCACTCTGTCGTCGGTTTATTTTTTGAATAAGGTACCTTATTATAAGTTAATAATTATCTATGCAACCATAACTGCAATTGGGTTCTCAGTAGCACTTTTTTCAAATGGAACTGGATTAAGGTTAGCTTTCATTGCAATTTCAGGCTTCGGTGCTTCCCCTGTTGTACCAATGTCCATATCATGGATGTCTATAAATCAAGGTGGTGTTTATAAAGCACTAATATCTTCAGCAGTACAGCTATCTGTTGGATCCATTTGCGGTGTAGTATCTCCTCGTTTTTTTACTAAAAAATATCTTCCTAGATTCAGAAATGGAGTTATCCTTTATTTGTGTGCTCTTGGAGCATCAATATGCATAGCAATTTCTCTCAGCATTTATTTCAGAAGGGAAAATAAACGTCGAGATGAAAACCCTGAAGATGTATCGCATTTATCTCTTGAAGATCAACGTAAGCTATGCGACAAACATCCAAATTTCAGATATAGATTGTAAAATATTTCTGTATCAATTTATACTGTTAAAATACCCAAACATCTTGCTTCATCGCTTAAATATTATTAGTGCCTCAACAAGTCAATAACTGTAACTTTGAAACTTATAATTTAAATCGTATTTATATTAATATTCTGTTAAAATACTTGTCTCACCATTAATAAATTTACATACTCAATTTGCAATAAATTTGAATAAATATTGTATATTGAATATTTTGAATTAAAGAACAATACTTTTTTTACAAAAGTTTTTCTGCAAAATAGAATTACTTATGCTATTAGTCATTAGAATTTTTAAAAACATTTTATTTCGACCAGCGTACGATAAAATTAAAAACCTATCAAACGTTAAGTGATTCTCCTCTCTCTTAGAAAAGTTTTTCTTGGGCGAGCCAATAGGATTTGGGATCTACTATTCACTTTTTTTTTACGCCCTTACTAAATAAAATTGACTATAACCATCGAACGCGTATTCTATCGACTTTAACTTACTAATTCAACTTTGTTGACCTTGCCAAGAGCTACATTTTGGTACAAGTTTGGTCTCTTTAGACAAAGTTTAACTATTGCAATTAAATTGTAAGTGCCCAAGTTTGGTGCACGGTTTTAATTAGCCAAATCGAAAAAAAAAAAGCACGCAAATCGCCGAGTTTAACGAATTTGATTATTTCGACTAATTTGCGACACAAAAAAAAGCCTACACAAAAAAAACCAAAAAATAAATAAAAGCACAAAAAAAAACACCAATTTAATTAATTATGGTCATTAGAAAGCCCGTAAAACGTGCTAGAACCTTATTTAGCGACGTTGTGAAGGGAAATGACCCTTATTGCCTCACAAATGAGGTACAAAACAGCAACGCTGCTGATTATACTAGGGTTAATAACCAACATAGGCTAAACCA
>LSSN01002582.1:0-49793 GCA_001970855.1 Smittium culicis | reverse complement strand
CCCCCCCCCCCTTCTTCCTTCCTTTGCCCCCCTTTTCTCTATCTTTTTTTTTATTGTGTGTTGTACGTGTTTTGTTTGTAACTAAAAAAAAAAAAAATTAAATATGCTTTTTGTTTATTTATTTTATTTTTTTGTATAGATTTTTAGCGAACCTACGGAAGAATTCTTTGAAATTCTCATGTCTAATAAGTCGCCCGGTCTGCCCGCAACCATCGGAACCGACCACCCGTTCAGTAATCATACAAATCACCCCTCTCCCTCCTTTTTTTTCTTTCCCTTTTCATCTATCCACTAGATCATAATCATTTCATTAAATTCCATTGTTTTTTTTTTTATTATTATAGGTCTTGAGCTCGAACTCAAAGAGGCCAAAATTCTCGACGACGCCATCGAAAAGACTAAGGCTCAGTACAAAGAATTCGAACTGCAGCTCGAGTCCATGAAAAAAGAAATCAGCCAGCTCAAATCTGACGGTTTCTACTTTTGAGCCTTCGTTTTTTGGGGGTTTTTTTTCTGAAGCTAATTTGAAGTTTGGTCTAGTTGCTTGTTTCATTTTTTTATTATTTTATTTTTACTAGTCCATTAACTTTTGCCAAAACTCTCGCCTCATCCTTCAAAATTGCCGTTGACATTGCTGTCGTTTTTTTTTTTTTAAATCGTTTTGTTATGGAATGAACACTTTTCGCTCCAAATCTTCACACTTCCTGTCCCACTCTCTACCCATTTAGTAAACACTCTTCTTTTCTCTTACTTTAATTTATTTTCTCGCTTCATAAAGTTTGGATAGCACAAAAATCTAGAATATCTTAGAAATCATCCGATAACTAGTCATGTTTTTGCAACTTTTATTTTATAAACTGTTTTATATGTCTTTATTGTCTATAATTTATTATAAAAATGTCCTACACCCCACTTCCCTCCTAGAAATAAACTTTATACTAGCTACAATTATTTAATTACTTCTCTTACTAATAAAATTGTCAACATGAAAATATTTAAAAGGTTTATTTATTAAAAATAATAAACTGCACTCTTTTTATTAAAAAAAAAAAAGGCGAATAGATAAATAAAGTAAAGAATGTGTTAGAATAGTAGTAATAAAAAAAAACATTGAACTAGAACAGGTACTTATTCGGCTGATATAGTCTGTGGAGTGTTATTTTGCACGGCATTGATTTTATCGCCTAAACTTAATGCAATACCTTGTGACTTACTACGGATTCTGATATGTCCAGTTACTGTGCTATCGTCATCAACTTTCTCCAAACTAACATTTAACAAAGCGTCTTCGCCAAATATCGATTTTGAATATAAGTTGGCTGACAAGAAGCCGCAGTCGCCATCCAACGCACTATCGGGTGTCAAACATGCCATGTTTGTAGATTCAATTAAATGTTTAAGATAGACCTGTAAATCAGTTATTTTGGTAATAACATCAACCTTATTCTCCCATTCGAATTCCGACCACATGCTGAAGAATTTTGCCTCGTCGCAGTAAGAAGGTCTGATATATTCCATAATATCAACATTTATGTCATTGAAAACAATACAGTTAGAGTCAGAAGGTCCTGGACCATCGTATGTGAGATTTCCATAAATAACACCTGAATCTGCAGAAGATACTTTAATTGTTGCTTTGATGGATGAAAATGATCTTGGAGAAACGTTATAAGAGCGTGGCTTTTCGATTAATTTCAAATCTCCCATCATTGAAAACTCTGCAGTCAAGTTTTTCAATGTGTCATTAGTTTGATTAACAATTAAGATGTCAATAGTAATGTCATATTGATGAACGTTCAAATAAGCTTCGGCGTATACAGGATCAGAAAATCCGGTGAGTTGAACAATGCTATCGAGTTTGGTGACGATTTCAGTACTTGCGCTAGCTTCTGAAGGTCCGTTAACGTCTTCTTCATCCTGGTCAACACTACTTTTTGACAAAAGGCGGAATTCCATTGGTGAATCAAATTTACCTTCTGGCTTATCTTGGGATATGTTCTTTGACTTTTCCAATCTTTCATCCTGAGACTTAACTAAGCGGGTGAAAGCAGCTTGTGAATCGTCCAAGAATGCCAATTCCAATTCCTCGGAATCTTCATCTTTATGTTCAAGAGCTCTAATACAAGCCAAAATTCTGTCGTATGAGTCTTCGTCTATTGGGCTTTGGACAAACGAAGATTGACCAATTCTAATGATACCAATCATAACCAATAAAGCCTATAAAAGAACAAAGTTTTAATGAATAAAACTGTATGTTAAAATTATAAGATAAAATAAAAATCAAGTCAAATAGTTACTTGAGCATTTAGCTGGTTTAGCTCTGCTGAAGGGCCTCCTAGCTTCGAAAATCTCAATACGAGCTTGACTAAGGCACTAGCCAATACAGCACCAACGAAATACTGGCAATCGAATAATAGTGCTATTATTGAAACATTAAAAAATAAGTACAGAATTAAAGCGAGTATATTAAATAATTTTACCTCTAATTGGTGGTTTGTTGCTAGTAGAAGATACCGAAGTAGAAGTTTTCACCAAGGAAGATTCGGTGGCATATGTTCCATCAGGCAAAATTCTTGTAGAGTTTTGTATAACGTGAGTTTCGGCATCGTCATTGTTGGCGCCATCATCTCCAGAAGTAAGAGCCTCATGCTGTTCAAATTAAAATTAATAAAGATGGTTAAAAGAGAATTAAGATGAATATAAAAAATTTTGTACCTCTTCTAGAGCTAACAATGGAAGTTCCCCCAAAGAATTTTTAATGTTTTCCCAGGAAGTTTTAATAGCTAAAAATGAAAAAAAAATAAGGTAAGGAAAAATCTGAAAAAGGTTATTATGTTAAGCTATTTAAATGTATAATATCTTACATTGAATGTCAGAAGAGTATTCGCCCAAAATCCATAACGCTCTGCACATTGCTTCACTTGATTTTATTTCAGGGAATGTTAAGTGGAGTTCTGAGATAATACTTGAGCGAAGGAGTGGGAATTTTTCAATTACCTCTCTATATTAGTTTTTAAAAAATAAACAAAAATAAGTCACTAATCTTTGGAGGTAGGAATAAAGTATAAAAGCTTTTTTTTTATTATTTGGACGGTGCTAATTTTATTACCTAACAAAAGAAATTGCATCAGCAGCAGAAGATTTTGAGAATTCACTAATTGAGCTTAAAAATAGTTTTGCAACATCGGCAGCTACTTCTGGGAAGCTTACAGCACATGCATGAATAGTTTGGACTAGAAGTTCGCGGTATTCTTTGACCTGGTGAATAAATATACAAGAATATTTGATTAATTAGAAATATAAAAGGTTAAAAAATATAAAAGGGATACTAATAATATATGGAAAAAGTTCTAACCTTTTCAAATTCGGCATTTAAAGTTTTAATAAGATGCTTTTTCAAAATTCCTACGACATCACCAGCATTACGTTGGCTAGTTAGCTTCATTACAATATCCAAACTTCTTTTTTTAACTTCAAGGTCAGAGCTTTATAAGAAAATTAGGGATAAGATGTTAAATTATAAGTGTATATAAAAGAAAAGAGAAAAGAAAAAATCAATAATGAGGAAAGTAAATGTTGGTACTTTGAGAGGATCTGTAGAAGATCAATAGCTAGATCATCGAGAAGCCCTTCGTGTTTGATTCTTAGGTTATCAAGTCTTTCAAGAACAACAAGCTTTACATTATTATCTGACTCTTTTAGGATGAGTTGGATTAAGCTGGTGCCAACGGCTATTTATTAAAAAAAAAAAGTTAACAAAACACAGGTAAAGTAAATAAAATGGATTTTCAAACCTTTAATAGCAGCAGAATTGTTCGTCAATGTTACTAAAGCGGAAGCTGCTTCAAACTTGACAGAGGAGGATTCAGAAGATAACAATTCGAAAACACATCTGATGAATTTAGGTTTTTCTTGTGGGTAAACTTTTGAGGCTTTTCGAATAAGCTCGATGATAGACAGTTGGATGTTTGATTCCATACTTTCAACTAAATTTAAAGAACCTAGTAGCCAGTCAACGGCCATTCCCAAATCAGTATCGATGAGCATAATGATGGCATTGCGTTTGCACATAGAATCAGATTCCTATTATATAAAAATGGATGTTAATAAAGCGTTGAGAAAAACTGGAGGGGAAAATTAAAATAAAAACGTACAGCAGCCAAGAAATTTAAAATTAGTTCAGGGGCGTCTGGGACTAAATGGCTTTGGTTTTTATAGATGCTGTGAATAGCAAGGACGGCATTGCGGCGAACGTATGCATGACGATGATTCTAGGAAGTAGATAAATGATGAAAGAAGTTTAAAAATGAATTAAGGTTTGTAGAGGATTAATAAAAAGTACCAGGCATTCGCGGGTAGGGCCGATCAAAGGTTCCAAGAGTTCATTATCTTTAAGGCGGCAGAGGAATCTTAGTGTGGCACCTTGGATATACTCGTTGGAATGATGTAGATCATTAAGTAAAGAGTTACTATATAAAAGCAATATAAAAAGAGTTATAAGGTATGTGAGATAAGGGTAAATATACGGAAGAAAGGACTTTACCATATGAGGATAGTTTCCTGTTTGAGTTTCCCAGTTTCATCGTATTTGGGACATACTTCCCAGTAGAATAATAGGTGTTTTTTTAGTATTTTATTCTTAGTAGGCATTACGAAGCGGATGATGAACATGAATAAAGAATCAAATTTTTCGCCGTTCAAAGAGCCGATGATTATTTTTTGCAAAGCTTCTAGTTTAATCTCGTCAGTTCCGCGTTCAAGGTCTCTTTTTAAAGTTTGGAGATTGGGGATGTCACGATCAACCCTTTGGTCAACCAATGAATAGACAAGTTCCTGCGACATCTATATACAAAAGTGAGTTGGAGTGAGCGTTTGTATATAGTAAGGATTTAGAAAGTAAATACCTTTATTTTTGAATATCGAGATTTAAGATTATTGTTAAAACAAAGTCTTAGAAGATGTTGTGAGCAATACAGCTGTGAGTGGGGAAGTAAATGAAATGATATTAAAGTAAAGGCTGTTAATAGAAGTGGAAAAATAAAACACAGGCTAAGTAAACAAACTATGCTTAATAACCGCTGCTAATTTCTTAACTAGAATTAATGGCCACTTTTATCATCAAATGTTTATATCTAAGCTTCAGTCTTCAATTTATTTTGCACTAATAATAGCCATTTTATTTCATCATTGGCTTATCAATACCCTCAAGCTCCACTTCCTCAACGCTTATTCGCCCACATCTCACTCTTTATTTCCTCATCACACCCACTATTGGACGTTTCAATACATAATTAATTGTATATCATACTAATTGGTTTATTATCAGTCCAATAATTATCATAGATTCACATATATTGGTCATTTTAGTATAATTCATTCTGAGTACCATAATTCGCCAATAATCGACCACTTTTAATACTCATGCAACCCTTGGCTCTCCATACATGAAACTATCATGTATTGGCTGCCAAAATGAATTCTTGCCACCAAATGAATCTGCTATATTATCGAATAATGTCCAATCATATCCTATATTCCAAAATACTTCTTATTCATTCGCTGACAGGATTTTACAATGACATGCTACCCAATCATCACTATTTTGTTTATACATTCAATCACTATATTCTCTAACCCATAAACCAAAAATTTCCTTTATATCACCATAAATGCCACCAAAAGATTCATCGCGATAATTCTTACAATCTAACATATATTTAGTTGAAGTTACACATTTTTCTGAACACAAGAAAAAATTTTATTCTTTTTATTAAGCTCATCAATCATGTCGACCCTAGTAATAAAAAGCTGAAATTTATTATTATTATTATTATTAAAAAGTAAAGTATAAATAAATTATAAAATTTGTGGTTTTTATTTATTTACTTTTGAATTTCAATTCATCTGCTATTATCCGTCTTAATAGGCCTAGGTGGAAACGCAAAATTTATTTGATAATTTTAAACGTGACCACTATCTTTATTTTCGACAAAGGATTTAATTTAGCATATAAAAAATATATAAACTAGAATTTTTAAAGGCTATTTCGATCCTTTGAACTATTAATTATGAAAATGGAAAGAAAATTTTTTTCTTGATTGTGTTTAAATTGTAAATTTATTCAAAAATTTTTTGATTTGAAGGTTATAATTTAAATAATTTTAACTTAGTAAAACTGTGATTTTCAAGTTTTCTATACAATTTATACTCTTTTTAGATACTATTCGTTTATTTTTAATTTAAACTAAGGTAATATTTAATTAATATAGAAAAAATTTGCCTTAAAAAATACTAAAACTAAAACTCGAGAGCAAAATAAGCACTCTTCATGTTTATTTTATATATAATATTAGCTTCTAGAAAAATTTTTCTCTATTCTAAAAATTAAAGTTTCGCAATTACATTTTCTTTTTATTTTGGTCTCTTATAACTTGATCGGTCTATATAGGTACTAATTTTCTTAATATTGGAAATTTTATAATAGTCTACAAGCCTTCATAAAAAAAACACTTTTTCTTTATATTTGTTTCCCTTTTTAATTCGAGAAATTAAGGAATTTATGTCAATAATTTTTTATTTACCTGATATTTATACTGAAAATATTATAATTTATCTTATTTAATATAAAACATATAATCATCCTACGACACAATATGCTTCAGACAGTAGAAATAATAATTGCTACCATCTTACAGATTAGAATTATTAATAAATTAAATAAAAAAAATTAAATGAGCTAGCAAAAAATTTTATAACATATAATGTTAATATCTATCAATATTAACATTATATATTTTTCATTCTCTAATTTAATATAGCAGATAAAATTTTTTATCTCCAAAAAATTACAACAAAAAAATTTTACATTCCGTTCAAAATTCAATAAATGATCCTTGATGCAGAAACCGAGAACCCTTGTGAAATTATTTCAACTTCGTCTACTGACATTAATACACCATGAAGCTACACAGGAAATTCATAAAATTATATTCGACTTTGTCCTATCTCTATTGAGCGAAGAATAGAAAAGTATTTTTACTGGCCAATTCTAAAGACTATAACGCCTTACTAAAACGGATAGCTACTGAATTTTTTTTGACCTTGGACTTTATAGAAGAAATAATTTTTCCTATATGAAATCTGGTAAACTTTACTTTAATCGAAGAGCATAATTTAATATTACGTTTATCAATTAATAGGGAAACTGCTGAATAAATACAATCGAGTCTCTTTAATTTTTTTAGTGAGAAAAATATGCGTCCTGTCTTATGATGATACATTTAAAGTAACTCGGATGTGGGTTAATGAACTGTAAAAAGATATGTAGTTTTCTGATAAACCTATTGATTATTGATAGCATAATACTAAGACACCGATATATCAGACATCGTTCGGAATCATAATATACAAATAAAAACTTAGTTTTCTTTTATCAGTATTGAAAAATCCCAATTTGTTTAAATAGAATAATTATTATAAATTCGGAGAATCAGCGCTGAAACTATCGCTAAAGAAATTCAATATTAATAATACCTTCAACCGCCAAAAAAATTTTATGCTAATTGGTAATGTTAAAGGTAAGAAATCTCATTAAATTACAATAACAGCACCTATTTATGAGAATAGCTACTTATTTTAGAGTTGGTGCGGTCTAAGATTTTTATCAGCTACTGGTATTGAATCATAGTTTCTACTGGATAAATAAGCAAACTTCTTGAAAAATTAATCTCTGAAATCGAATAAGATATTTTAAAAAACAAAAAATGTCAAGGGTATTCTTATAGCTTCTCTACAAGATGTGGAATTTAAAATATTAAAGCAAACGGCTCAAAACATCGGTTCGCCTTTTTAAACAATTTCCAGTCTAATTTACACAACTACAAAGAAAAAATCGGTATTCTGCACTAAGAAATATCTCTGGAGCCTCTATAACCACGCATAAGGTCAGAATTTTTTTTCGGGAAATCATCTGATATATGATCTCTCGAAGCATACCTATCGTCATTTGATCTCTAGAATCTGATTATGCATAATTGATAAAATATAGTCATAAAAAGTACATGATAATTCAATGGAACAGTCACTCGTTTCATTACGAAGTGTTGAAGTTTGGGCTATCACTAACCCCATCAGTAAATAAAAATACTATTCACTCAGTTATGTAAAGTATATTTCGAAGTAAAACGGAATTTATATATATCTTGAACGCCCATTTATCTTATTGGAGATCGAATTAAGTGAAGGAAAAGTATTCGTATAGCCAATTTCAAGCTTTTGGCGTAATTATTAGAGGTCTGCTTCAATAAAAATCTAAAAACTTATATCAGTTATTCAGGATTTTGTCCATAGTGATATCCAGATTAGAAATGGCACTAATGCCTTCACCAATCAAGTTAAAAAATCACCGAAAATTTTAATAAAATTCCTGAATTTTTTATAGACAGAATTAGTATTGCAGAAAATTCAAATTGAGAAGAATAGATTGATATCTGACTCGCAGCTTACTGAAAGACAAAAAATTTACCGACTCATAAGCTTTAGTATAGAGATATAATTAAATATAAATCATTGAAATAATTGAAGTTCTCATGAAGTCATAGGACATAAACACAAAGCATGTTATCAAGGAAGAAACAATTTCAGATATTAAAAGTGTATCAACTCATATCTGGGTCGCAGGGTATGGAGGTATTCACCGATACCAGTAATTCAAATTAAAGTTTTAAGTGTAAAAATACTTTTATTCCAGTTTATGAATATAAAAATTAGCAAAAAATTTATCAAATCTGAGGTAATAATAATAATTTCTATACAGTTATAAGCTCAAGATCGTTTTTTTAATTTATCCTGATTATTAAAATATTAAAACCACACTCGCTTATATCAATAATTTTTTGAAAAACTCCTTCAAAGTTTTTTTTGGTAATATTTGAGTAAATTTTACCACACTTCATGAGGATCAATTCCATCGCTCAGGCAATCTATTCCATGTAGGAAATGAATATCGAATAAGTACCGATAATACTGGCGGCCCAAAAAGAGGTGTCAATATCTTATGAGGAAATATCACTTCTATCATCACAGTATAGATTTAAAAGCATGGATATTTTTGCTTTGAAACACAAAAAGAAGTTTTAAATCACTAAAGCAGACTGCAAGACAATAATTCTTCATTAAAAAGATTTTTGGCCTAGAAATTGAGAGATTTTAACAAATTTTTATTTCAGGAAACCCTGAAATATGTTAATCCAGGCAGTATTCAAATTTTATCGAGAAAAACTACTGATGACACTGCTTAAATCAATTTAGAATATAGATATCTTGAGCTTTTACATGATATTGCCTCTTTAATCTCAATAGCCCTACTCCAATCAACTAATGTATTAATCTATACCAAAATGTAATGATTAATCGGTTTTAAGAAGATTGATTTATATTATACAAATATGATATCATATCATGTCTTATCATCTTTTATTTACTAATCGAAAACATCAAATAAACTAATTACAAATTATTTAAAACTAAATAAAATTAAATAAATGAAAAATTTTTTCTCTGATACTATACCTTTAATACGTACCCTTGATATATTTATTATCGATTAGCACTAGTAAAATAATAATAATATTAGGGTGTTGGTGAGTGGGGCATAATATGATACCATATTTGTAAAATATAAATCAATCTTCTTGATATTGATTAATTATTACATTTTACAACATTATGGTATCGTTTTATGTGTCTCCATAGTTATTACTGATTCAGTTAAATTAGAAGAGTTACTGCGAGATAGGCGGTAGTAATTGTCAAACAATTAATAGCTTGGAAAGAAAGCCTGAGAGCCTATTTAAGATGGAAGCACTCCAGCGGTGGCCGAAATTTTAGGTCCTAAGGCCCTAGTATTTTGGCGTGAGGTACCTGAGGTACATTAAATGAGAACTGTGAGAGATTGTATGTAGTGCGTGATAGAGTCTGTAATCAGAAGTTTCGTAAAGTCGCCAATATGCCTTAGTTACATATAAAACTTGACATCAGGGTAGTTTGAGTGTTCTTTTACACACTATAAACTACAAATCCTCTGCTTGTATTCTGTGTATGTCGCTTGAGCGCAAAAATCCATATATAGAGAGTAACCAAAATAGCTTTTAGTTTAGATAATTGATATCAAGACTCCCGAATTGCCCACACAACCTGAGTTGCTTTATCACATGAGATGTGTAAAAATTTAATATTACGAATGAAATTATTGAATTTTCTTGAAAATTTGAGAAGAACGTGATATAAAATGGTTCTGAAGTGATTTCGTGATGATTCTCGCAAGTATTAAGTATTACTGACTTGTAGTCCTTTATAGTTACAGCTGACATTTTTTCGTCGATGAATAGTTTCTCTAGAAAATTAATGATATATACGGTCCCGATTTTTGTGTGATTTTTATTCTGAACTCACATAATTTAAAAAATTATGTTGTTGAGTAGTACTGGCTAAGTCACTTGATGGATCTTGGGTTATTGAGAATAATTTAAATGATATTATTGGTCAAAATTTTCCTGAAGAGGGAGCACAGCTTATCTTACAGGCCATTAAACTCCAGGTTTTGTTCTTGTAAAATGTATATTTTCGTCTTTTCAGGTCTGATAATACAACTGAAGCGAGAAAAGTGACTGATTGCAATATATTTATACTAGCTATATTTTGGTACCGCATCGCAGACGGCCAATTTGGTGTTATAATCGTCATTTTAAACCTCTCACGCCTTAATTTTTGTATGACTTTGGGAATCAAGTTCCATTTCGGACAGCTATACGGGAATCCCCATATGGGCCACGGGCGGATCAGTGAGTTGATCTCCACTGCTTGTCAGTCTTTGAACCAACTTTAATTGAAGTGACACTCGGCGTTCTGATATTTCGCATTTAAATCTACGTCTTTCACTCCGAATTTCTCTTTTAGTGCATTTAATGCCGCCTGGAATAAAATAAATTCCGTTTGCGCAGTCGCCCTTAATGGGGCATCGAAAGGATTTGTTGAAGATGGAACATATGCTATATGTAAGCATTTCACAGTTGTTAGGAAATGATTACATATCATTTTTGGTATTTTAAGAAGCTTTGAAGAGACGGCTACTCCAAAATTCATTACGTAGGGAGTGTTCATGGTATTTTAAGAGTATTCCGGTACCGAATCCTCAACAACTGAATGGGGTGAACTACATAAAATATAGTCAGAAATTTTTTTTTCATTGATATGCAGGCTATTTAGGTGCGTTGACAAAGACCTTGAGTAGACTTAAGATCCAAAAAAAAAAAATCCCCGCAGTTTTCGTCTCTGGTGTCTGTATATAAATCTATCTCTGGGATTTCCGGTAATAGAATATTCCCATTCCATTTGGATAGATATTATCTCTACCATATGAATTTTTCTATTGCAGTAATCGTAACCTCCACCTTTGCTGATCAGTTTCCTTATCATTAAAAGGATCTTATTTTCAGATCTTATAGTTTCTCAGATTCAGACGGCCAGGAAGAATAGCCACTGAAATTTCCTGCTACTTTTCAATGAATAAATCCATGTCCTTATCGTTACTCTGTCATTTCGTATGAGAGATGTGGCCTCTCGGTGAAGGTTCCTTATTTTTCTCAGGGGTACTTTCAAAGCCATTTTCCACTTTTTGATGACCATTTCTAAATTTAGAATATTTTGCAACGGATTCAGGTTTGATTTGGTCAATTTTATTATGAACACCAAATCATTTAATTTTGACATGTCCAATTGTGTTCTATAAGCACATTTGTCCTTCGAAGATTCCATAACTAAAAGATCGTCTAAATAATCTGTCATTCTAATGCCCTGTGATGCGGCGCAGCGTATCGTTGGTTGGAATACCTTGGTAAATACTAGCGGAGACATTCTCACTCCAAATGGAAGTACCATGAATTGGTACGCATTCCCGTTTTATTGGAATCTCAAGTAATTAATCGACGCTAGTTTGATCATTATATGCAGAAATGCATCTAAGAAGCCAATTTAAATGAGGCAATCTTTCCTTCTACAATTATGCATGTTGGCATTAAAGATTACATTTTGAAGCTCCGTTGGCTGATGTATTGGTTCAGTGGGCGATTTTCAACACGGTTCTTAGCTCCCCCCGACTTCTTTGATATGGTAAATATCTCGCTGTAGAGTCCGGGCGAGTATTTTGACATCTCTGTAATTGATCGCTTTTCCAGTAACTCGGAAACTTTGTTTTTCAAGGCTTTTGCTTCTTTTAGTTCCATTATTCTCTTTCTTGGATATGGATTTCGTGTCAGCGGTGAGGAGTGGGGTGGTATAAAAGATGGATATCGTATTAACTGTTTATTGTTCCTCGTACCAAGCGATCGTCTGTAAGCAACCCTCATGCATCCCTGATTAAGTAGAGGTGGCCCCATACTGGGGCACTCGGAAAACACGACCTCTCCCTCGAGTCCCCCGAAACCCCTTACTGGAGTTCACATATTGAGCAAATCCGGTGCTGGCGAAAGGACCGACTGCGTGCAGGTATTGAAGCTTTATTTGAAGCAATATTTGAAGCTATATTTGAAGCTATCTTTGAAGCTATATTTGAAGCTATGAGTTCATTCAATTTGATTTGCTCCATTAGTGATTCCGCAGTAGTAAAATTAACTTGAATCACACGTCCTGGGGTACTTAATACTTGATGAAGATTTTCTAATCTTGCTTGTGTAAGCATGATGCCCGCTTCTACAAAAAATATTTTAATTGTGCTCGTGAAAAATAATTTCGAGTCCTCGGTTGGTACATTCTTCTGTTGAAATATCTGATGTGCCTAAAAAACTACAGTTCTTGTAGCCTGTGCCAAGAATGATTGGACGTTTTAGTATGCAATATCCATCTCTTTACGCTGTATACCGGATCGTCATTTAATGGTAGTGGGTTGTACTTCATTTTCACAATTTGTGGAAATGAAGTGTATTATTTCACGATTTCCCCTTCAGTAAGCGGTGCGCGGAGAAAGTCTTCCTCGAAACTAGGAAGTGACTCAATGAGTTTCGGATAAGTTTGGGGGTCGCATATCTGGATATGAGCTGTGATTTACTCGTCTTCAATATCAGCTTTGTTGGTTTCCTCTATTGTAATTAACATACTAATCTTTTCATTTAGCTCCGTTATCTTATCCAAATATAGCTGTTCCATGTTAAATGGCCTTAAATTTGATTTTTATTTGCTTATAAGGAGTTTGATAAAAATATAAATGATAATGTGTCAAGCTGGTTATATTAAGTAACTTTATTAAAAGGAATTAAAGTTGTTGAAAAGCTTAGCCATTCTATGAAATGGCTAAGCTCCTCTTTATATACTAAATTAAAATAAAACAGGTGTTAAATATAGCTTCTTAGTGTGAGAATGTAATGGGGAAATACAATAAGGCTAATTGTTTGGAAACAGCCAATCAATTTTATTTGCCATTACATAATGATAATAATTAATACTATAAGATTAATAAATAAGATATTTTGTTAGAAACTCTGTTTCTAATGAGGTAGAGTACCGGCGCAAAAGAAAAGATGATAAATGTACCGAGAATACTTACCAAAGGCTATATACCTGGGGAAAAAAATAGACAAAAAAATTTTCATTTATATTGTTTTAATTAGTTTATTTGAAATTTTCGTTTATTCAATAAAAGATGATAACACATAATATGGTACTATAATGATGTATAATCAGAAAATCTATTTAAGCTAAATAAAAGCGCTCGATATTCTTGTATTTAGAGTATCAGTGATTTTCTATCGATTCTCAGTGCATTTGAACTTACTCTATTTATTTTATGATAAACGATTTTAATAACAATATTGATACATAATAAGTTCTATTCATCTGTTTTTTTGTTTATAAGTTTATATCAAATTAGATAAAATCGAATATTTCGTACCAAATATCATATAAAATATCACTGAAACATATTCAGCTGAAGTGTAAAAAATCTGGTTCAAATAATTCCTATAAATGCATCCTCTCTAATCGCCAAAAAATACCGCCAATTTTCAGATTTCCCAACTTTTCCCTAGATTGTAATAACACACAATTCGTTTAGATAAATCTAACCATCGCATTTGTCATTATTATTAAGCTAATTAACTGTTAATTCAAATAATGGGGTTCCAACTTGAGAAAAAATGGCGTAAAAGACATAGCTAATCTACTCTGGCTTTTATGCGAATTTTAAAGAAAATTTACCGCAAAAATTATTCTTACCCCACATTAAAATAACAGAAAACGAGCTGTTATTAAACAATTGTTATGTATTAAGGATATTTCAAAACTGACATCAATAGATAGCATAAATAAGTACATCAAAACAACTTCTGACCTGACTTTCCTAGAATCAAATGTATGAATACCGAATAGTAGTGAAATCAACGCAAAACTAACTGAAAACTCTGCAGTATCACCAGATTAAATATTTTCTCACAAATTTGAGTCAAAATATTAAATATTTGATATATTATCGAATCTTTAAATAATTTTCAAACGAATTTACTGATTTGGTATTAAATTTGGATCAAATTTATATTTATCCTACACGAAGAATATTTTTATAATTAATCAAGGGATTTAAACAAAGATCAAAATATATTTTACGATTATGGGTCAGATATAAAGTTCAGTTCGGCTGTTTCCATTTAAATTTTTGATATATGATAAAGACAAGGATACATAAAATGTGTATTTCAAGTTTTAAATTATAAAAATGTTTGTTGGCTCTTTTTATTTCGATATATATTATTGTTTTTAATTTTTTTGAGAGGAGGGGGTTTATCTAAAATGGTAAATCTTAGTCACCACCTCTCATTGTACAATAAAATTTATCTTTTGTCTAAAGGGTTCGGCTAATTCTAGAGGATTTGGTGTTTATTATATAAAATGTACTTCATTAGCCGTGACAAAACACTAAAACATAGTAAACGAATTTATTTTTAGTATTTAAAATCTCCCTAATGAAGTGTTAAGTTTGTGTTAACTTGAAATTTATTCAAAATTTCGATCTTTAAATGCGTATTTTTTAGGTATTCGAGCAGTAACGCTTTATATTTTTTGTAAAAAAAAAAGGAGCTCGATTGACAGCATATATTTAAGTCTGCACACTTATGTTTATCATATCTATTTTAAGTAATCTTATTTTATGTTATTACTAACTTAACATTATAATTTCAGTAATTTTTTTATACTTGATTTTTTAGTTTTAGCTTTAGTTTTTTGATCTTAGCGAAATGGCTGAACTTATATTAAATAGCTATACATCGAAAAATAATATTTAATTTATGGAAAAAAATCAATTTATTCAATGACAAACATTTTCTGCTGCTTAATCTAATTAATAAAACCAAGAGTTTTAAAGATCTATAATTAAAGGGAATTTGATTTGTATTTATTTCTGTAAAGTAATTAGTTTAATATCTGTACTTGTAGCTCAGAATTACAGTTATATTTTTATTGCATAAATTTATTATCTTTTTCATTTCATTTAATTTAAATTTTCTAATATTTATAATCGTAATTAATTTAGATTTAGACCATGAATTATCAACAGTCTATATGTATTTTTTTTCAAAGTAAAAAAATAAAATATGTGCTATTTTAATCAATCAATCTTTATCTTATACATAAATTATGTTTAAATATAGATATCGAAGAATATTATTGTGTCTTTACTTAAACCAAATCAACTAGACAATAAATTTTTGATAATTTTATTAAAATTTAATACTTCAACAAAAAATTTCTTAATCGCATTATATAAAGTTGCAAATTTTAATATCTTTATCGTAATAGTAACGAGTTATAAAAAATACAGTTATTTTATAAGTTTATCAATTCTTGTTGCTTTTTTCTTTGTTGTTTGACTATTATATAAACGCGAAAACGTCTTTATAAAGAATAATTTTTTTCTTTAACATCTATATAGCAAATAGAGCTAAAAATATTGTTTTTAGATTAAATACCGTAAAGTAAAAGTTTAAAGCAAATGTAAATATCAATCTTTTCAATCGAAGATTTATTTTCGTTTTTTGCTTTCACACAAGGGTTTTTATTGGTATGTTAAAAATAATAGATATTATCCTGCAAAGTAAGCCAAGAAATGGTAAAGTTGGCAAAAGGGATAAAAAAATTTATACTTTTATATAAAAAATCTTCTTCCAGTCTACTGGCTGACTTTCTAAAAGTAGTTGGGGTCTATCCATCATCAAAAAAACGTCATTAGACATTGGTTCAAGTGGTCTAGAAAATGAAATTGTAATCAACCATGTATTTAAGCTAATTCAAACAGAAATGAATTGGTGGTATATCATTGAACTCGTAAACAGAGCCTACTTCTAACGTGAATATTAAATAATAGAGTACTACCCAAACTTTTTAACTTTTTTATAATCAAACTTGTATTTTATTATTATTTTTCAGACTCTGAACAAAGGGAGCTCTTTTTTTTTTTTCAGCTTGATGCCAAAAAAAAGAGTGTTTGAGTTACTAATGCTATTGGTTTAAATTAAAAAGTATACAGTTTTTTACTATATATTTATTTGCAAAAATATTTATCGATTTTCAAGGAGTGCAGAGTTTTATGTACTGTAACTTCATGGATCATAAAGCCTAAACATCTATAAGAACATCATACATCAGTTCTCTCTATAATGGCGTTTACATAAATCTAATTTTTACATTCAAAAACTTACTTAGTAGGTACTGTATTCATAATAGCATTTAAAATATTAAAGTGTAGTATAGCTAGACTATGGAGAAGAATTTCAATGATAAAATTAAAGATTATGTATAGAATAGGTCTTAATTGTTACGGTATTTTATTATTGATATGAATTTTTCAACAAATCACATATGTAAAAACATTGCTTGTTTAGGTAAAAATCTATTCATATCATTCAATTGCCTCGATGCAATAGGGATAAAATTTTTGTCGATTTAGTTTGCTATTTTTCTAGATTGAAGTTTCCAAGTCGATTCATAGTTTACTTGCCATTGTCGGCGAAATTAGTCGAATATAGTCTTATCTTATATAAGAACATTAAGCATTAGACATAAACATTTTTATTATTAACCAGGTACTAGAAAACATTGTTCGAATTAAAAATTATATTTTGTAATTATTAGATTTTTTGTCTGATCATTTCTCAGGGGGGAAAAAAAATTGCTATAATTACTTGTAATTTATCCAACAGTTAGACTACCGACGAAGTACAAGAGAAAAGAAAAGAAATGAATAATTTATTTTCAAATATATTATTTTTGAACAACTGAAATATGGCCAAGCGTATTTGGATGACTAGAGTCGTATTTAACGGTTGAGCAAAGTGCAGTTCAAAAAAATTAAAGTTTTGAAATCGCTGAAATAGAAAGAGCAGAAACGCAATACATCCATAAATATGTAATTTTTCCAATGCGAATGCTGATATGTTATGTGTAAATTTAATTTAGTATTATAAAAAATTTAAATTACAAGATATAATTTTTTTTGGTTAAAATTTCACTTTTATAAGTGACTGGCTTATTTAATCAAATCTATAAAAATATAGGCTAAGCGGCGAGCTCAGCTAAGAGTCAAAAATCCAAATTATAATTCAAGATATGAAAGGGCCTTAAACTTATTATGAAGTAAATAATACGTTTTAGTCGGATAGCAATTAAAATAGTAAAAGAGATTAGTTTATCTAAAAGAAAAGGGTAAATTATATTATATAGTTAGCCAATTTTAAAATATAAGAAGGTGATTATAATAGAACGAGTGAAAATACAAAAGCAACCAATCCAAATGTGACAGGTTTTAATTTCATCGAGCTACCAGATATTTTGGAGCTTGGGTTAGTTCCAGAAGCAATGGATTTTGCATTGCTTTTTGATGAGGTAATGTTAAATTCTTTTATATTTAAGAAACCAGTTGAGTTTGAGGTAGAAGTGAAGAGAGCGTTTTTAGAGTAGCCAAAATCAGAGATATTGTATTTTGATATTAAGTAAAGAGTAGATTCTTTGTTTAAAGAAAATGAGGAGTTGCCCAACATTTCAGAAGCCAAAGCACCAATTAACGAGTGAGGGCGAGTTTCTGGGTGATAAAGGTCAATGTATAAATGATTATCGGGGTTATCGCAGGATGAAAGAAGTTTGTCTTCAGCTTCGTTAGTTACATAGCACTCTTTATCTAGTACAGTGATGTTAAGAGCTTTAGTGATATCAGATTCATCAACAATGAGTTGGAAGAGGTCAAATAATTCAAGAACTTTTGCCCATCCAGAGCTATTTTGAAGAGTGGTGTCTAATGAAGCTACCTTTTCGGCAATCAATTTATTTGCATAAACTACCAAAGCCGAAAGAAAATCTCTTTGCTGTACTGTTAAGCTTTTTGAAAATGGACTTGTAGCTAAATTAGGTATCTGAGCAACAATTATGTTGACATAGCCAAAGTCGACTAGTTTGTTGGCAGAGGACATTATGTTATCTACCATATTTTTTGCAAAAGTTTCTGGATTTACAGTATTATTTAATACTAGAGCTGAGCTATAAAAAATATCATTTCCGCCGATTTCAACAACAGCAATATCAGATTTCAAATCGGTTTTGTTAGTGTATAAAGGGGAGAAGACGTCCTGGAACATGCTGATCTGGTCCATGGCACTTGGTAGGGTGATATTAGTACCAACAATATCGTTAATAAAGGTGTTGTTTGATAGTGCTCCGCCGACAGCATAATTAATTAAGGTGTAGTTATTGAAGTGCGTTAAATACTCGTTCCATACGGGGCCTGAAGCGTAGCGTCCAAAGAAGTAGGGTACGGCAAAGTGAGAGTCTACAAAGTTGATTTTATTCCAGACATCAGAAAGGGAATTTCCAAATACCACTAATTTGCTTGCGTTTGCGGATAACGCAAGAGAAGATAAAAATAGGGACGCTAGATAGCTGGCTCTAGTACTAGGGAACATTGTTGGTGAATAGCTGTATTGATGGTAAGTATATTTAGTTTATGCGTTTAGGGATAAGGGACAATTAACACTTATATATGTTCATGAGACAATTATCTCGGTTAACTCTTACCCCTCTCTTTTCTTAATTTTCATTGTTTCGAACTTGATTGTTTTAAATTTATAAATATGCTTATTTATCCAACCATTGGGCGATGATGTCCAAAAAAAGCATTTCAATTAATTTTTTTTTCTTACTTTTGGCTCAGTTTTAAAGTAAGGTCACAAAAAAAAGATATTTATGCGCGTTATTTTAATAACAACTAAGGACCTTTAAACTTAAAGTTAGCAAGAAATTATGTAAATTTATCAGGACTTTAGATTTGGAAATTTAAATTTACACAGGGCTAAGATAGTGGCCGCTCAATCTGCCATTCGAATTATAGCGTCTTATTTTTACCGAAACTTGTTGAAAACGGATAATCATGATTTAATTTGTAATAGCTTAATAAATTCTTGATTACTTTAGGCGCTGCAGTCGACAGCGAGATAATAAACGGCAAAAAAAGCATATCAATACTTCACCATTAAATTGAATTTCTAAACATTCGAGAAATATTGCCAACCCAAAATTTTTTTAAAAAAATTCAATTAAATATATGCGAAAGTATATCATTTACGAATATTAAAAAATTTCAAGGTTAAATATAATTTTTTTTTCTTCACAGTGAGTTTATTAAGCATAATTTAAAAGTAAGGTTAACTTTAAATCATCTAATTTTCATTACGAGCAATAACCATATATCCAAATATAAACATTCTTTTAAATTTAGATTTATACGTTAGCTTCATAAACAGTATGTATATGGAAGATTATGATAATAGAGATCACTTTATTTCACTACTAATTTATTTACCATAACACCTTAAAAATATAATTACTATCAACCGAATTGGAAATACTCTTCAATTTTTCAATACATTCTTTTTATTTTGAGTTTTTTTTACTAAAAAAAACTAAGAATAAAATCATGTGATTTTACACATTATAAAATGTGGCCTTGATAAAAGATTTCCCAACAGTGTAATTATAATGAATCAATATCCTGTTATTAATTTTATTTTAATACGCAAAGAAAATTTTTAACCAGATAGAAATTTTTAAAAATATTATCTTAGTACGGTTTTGCAAAAAGAACTTTACTTTGGAATTAAAAAAACAAAAATATTTCTATAAAAATCCTGCGACTTCTTATAGAATGTATCATAAAATGTTAATTCTTTTAGGTCCTATTTTTTTATCTAATTCTGTTGGTATTCCATTAGGTATAAGAGTCATCTAGGAATTATGTACACATAAAAGTGTAAATAGCAAGGAAAAGTGCATATATTTGGCTTATGGAGACGGTTAGCTGGAGAGTAATTGCCATGTCTAAAATAAAACAATATTATTACATAATTAAGCTGGATCTTTTCAAATTTAACTAGAAAGTTTTTAATAATTTTTTTAATAATAAAATTTCTTTTAGATATTTGAGGTAAATTATATTCAATGAAATTCTTATGTATTTAATAAAATAATTATATAAAGCGACTGTAAAAACTAGCAAGTTTTGTTATAAAATTATAAGGGGGTTTAATAGAAGTTTAATACAAAAATCAAAAATTTGATTAGATTTTGCCATAGCAGACTTTTTACAAAGTGCTTAAATTATCAACTGGGATAGAAATTATTAATTGAAATAACTGAAAAATTGCATTAGTTATTAAAGAAAAAACCAGATTATAAAATAAAATTTCAATGTAGACACCTAATTGCATGAATTTTTTTAATGGAATTTACTTGGTTTATTAAATGATTATTTGTAAAAAATATCTATAAAACACCAGTAATTTTTTCATTAGTTTCTAGCTCAACTTGATATATCCTGAAAATATAACTAAAATAAATAAAAGGATATAGACTAAAATACAGATTCTATCTTTAAGGAGAAAATTCACTTGTTATTTAATCTTATCCTAGAAATATATACTTTTTTTTAAAGAAAAATAAAGAAAAATAACATGTTCCGGTTTGGAAAAAACTAAAACGTATGTGCGCTGTCTTAAAATTACTGCGATAAAACCAAACAAGTTAAAATATAATCATAATCATGTAATTTTATTTCCGATATTTCAGTTTATTGTTTTTTTATTTAATAATATTTAGCTAGTATTAATGCCATTTTTTGTAATTTTTACATAATTTAATAAGCGATGCCAAAATTAGGCTTTGGTTTTCGAAAAGAAATATGCTTATATATTGAAACTCGGTTTATAAAACATCAAGGTATATTTCCAATATTTTAAAGCGACCATTATAAGTTCTAAGAGCTATTACTTTAAAAATCGAAACTGAAAATTTTATTTTGCGTAGTTTCATTCGCTATAATTTTATTTAAAAGCTCATCTTATGAAAGATATATACAGATAAAATATTTTTGCGAAAAATTAAATTTACTTTTCATCAAATGATGATATACTCTATTTATTTTAGCGTTATTCATGCTGATTGAAACAGGAAAGACTAACACTCTCTGAGTCTCAGTTAGCTTTAATAATGGTCAAAGATATCCTGAAATGAAGAAATATTCCCTATTTCATCGATTTTTGTCAGTTCGCATTTATTTTTTAGTGTTTAAAATGCATTTTGTTTAATGTATCTTGAGGTTTTTTTTTTTTTTTTAATCACGGAATTTTATTGGTACGATAAATGTATCTTGAGGTTACAAAAAATATACAAGTCTCATTTTTTTTTATATGTTGACTAATGTGAATTCTGAATTTCACTAAAGCACGTACTTCGTGATATCCTTCAGAGAAGATTATAATTCTAGGTGTTCAAGTATTTACGATTTTTTTAAATAAATGAAAGACATCAAAATATGAAACAATAAAAATTATGCCGATAGAAAAGTTCTAAGTTATTATTAAAACTTCTTTCTAATATATGGTATTTTACTGAAGCTAATGTTAAAAGTTTTCATATAGCTTATTATACAAAGTCTACAACCATAATACTACCTGAAAATATCATTTTAAATTGGGATTTGGAAGTTTAGAAACTTATTATAGGAGGTATAGGTTGTTCATTTCCGCATTTGGGTAGTATCCTATCATTTAATAGTCCTGTTAGATGTAAGCTCTGTTTACGAGCTCAATGATATACCACCAGTTCATTTCTGTTAGAATGAGCTTAGTTATATGGTTTATTACAACTTCAGTCATCCAGACTACTTGCATCAATGTCTAATGATAATTTTTGGGTGGCAGATAGACCCCAACTACTTTTAGGAAGTCAGCCGGTAGACTGTAAGAGGAGTTTATTATTGTTAGTGTAGTAGTTTTAAATAAATTTTGCCTATTTTACAATTTCCTGGTTTAATTTACTGCATAGCTTCTAGTATTGTCTTATTTCAATAAAACCACATATTAAAATTAATCAAAGTAATATGGGATATATAATACTGTTTTAAATCCTCTTGGCGCTTGGTTAGAGTATTTTCACCCTTTGAAAACATTAGCTCACAATCTTAACAAAATTAACTTTAAAAATGTAAAGTGTTATATTAGTGCTTTATAATTAACTAATCATAACGCATATTCTTAGTCAAGGTATAAATTCAGCAAATCAGTAGATAGAATAATTTACATTATTTAATAAATTTCAATTATTGGACAAAAATCTTAGTTAACTTTAGATGTATATATGATCTATTGGTGCCATAACTCTTTGGGAAATAAGTACCTGGCGAATTACTATCCTTTTTTAAAACAATAATATCTAAAGTATAAAAATTTACGCCTTATTGGATAGCACATTAGGCTAGCTGTATATACACAGGCTAAAATTTATCTATTGAGAAAGAAAGTATATCATCCTTTGTGAGTAGTGATAACAAGATTATACTCTTTCCTTTAGAATCTATTATCATTCATTTGTACCCCGCTTTCGATTATACCTAACCATACGCACGATTATATAATCGTTTTACGAATTTAGTCATCTATTCAAAGCCAAGAACACGCAGCAATCTTTATATTTTATAACAGCGCAGGTGCTGGTTCATAGATTTACAGCATAATGGCTAATAATAAACTAAATTCACAGTTAGAGAGCAAGCTCGACGAAGGTTATGATTTGGCCACAAATATCAATTTTCAGAATGGCTCACCAAATAAAAACTATACACATAGTAAACATGTACCTGTTAATGTGCGGGAGAAAGATTTATCTACCGATATAAAAAACCTCACAACAGAAAGCAGCAGAGGTTAGACTTTCTTTTTTATAATAAATAGTTTCTTGTTATTGATAATTTTACTATTTTTCTTACCCTTTACTAATAATGAGTTAATGAGATTACTTAAATACGCCCAACATCTAAATCCCATATCTTACTCATCGCTTTTTAGATTTCCAAAATAACCCCGGGTTCATAAAATACGCACAGACAGTTGAAAAAAACCTACTTACTTTCGAGTATGTAACGGAATGGGCTGATATCACAGCGTTTTTATCGAAATTAGCCAAAGTTTTTTCCAGCTTTGAAGCTTTTAATATTATACCTGAAAAAGATATTGTAGCTAAGCGACTAGCACAATGCCTTAACCCAGCCCTACCTACCGGAGTTCATCAAAAAGCACTTAGCGTATATGATCAGATATTTAAAAAAATCGGAAAAGCACAATTAAATCATGATTTAAGAATTTATGCTACTGGAATTTTCCCATATATTCGAAATGCCTCAATAGCCACAAAGGTAATACATTCCCCAATCCCTCTCAATTTTCCAATAGCTGCTATATTTTTCTTTACAAAAATTCTTTTATTCATTCTTTTTATTTAGGGCATGGCGATAGATATCCTCAAAAATCACGTTCTTCCTGTTGTTATAAACAACAACGAACATTTAAAAAGTTTCTTAATTGCTGTTTTATCCGGAATTGAAAGAGATAAATCAGATGTTTCAATCAATTGTACAAATATACTAAAAACAATTGAAAAAAAGGTTGGAACTGAAATTTTCATTAAGTCTTTATTTTCAGTCTTGGTTTCAAGTCCTCGCGATAGAGAAGAAATATTGAAATTTCTTATCTCTTGCTTACCTGACTTTACAAGTCCAAATGAATTACTTCAGATTTCTGGAGGAAATTGCTCCCAATTTGTAAAAGGGTTGTGTTTATCTCTTATAGATAGCGATGCCATGACTGTTCGCTATTCGTTGGAACTTCTAGTTTCCAAATTCCCTATTGAAAAACACTTATTTTCCTTTGACCAATTTATTACTATTTTCAAATATTCCTCACAAGCTGTCCTAAGAAAAGATATGTCTTTGAATCGTAGACTATTCTCATTGTGGTTAGGTCCTAGCGATAATAGACCACAGCAACGAATTTATTTTATTAAAAACTCCCTAAAGTATCTTTCTTTAGCTTTTTATAAATGGTCAGACTTAATTGCTGAAGACAGCGGGGAATTCTATCAGCAAGAAGAGCTTTATCGAGTTCTTACAGCTTTAATGGATAAGCCCGATATTACTCAACCTCTCCTTCAAATCTCATTTTTAAAGCTTATTGATTCTTTAAGAATTAAAAAAGTAAATAGTATAAGTCTAAACTCAAACTCTGAAATACGAGCTGAACAAGTTATTAGAAAGTTTCTATACACAGTCAATCCTTATTTTATCTGGTCCCAATTAACTTTGCTTCTATTTAGAAACTTACCTGCTGAAAACGATGCCCAGCTCTCAAATTTTTCAGATAAATTGGTAGCATTAGAAAATGATATTTTTTTGTTTTCCTCATTTATTGATATATACCTCATTGACAACTCTGAGGCTGCTAGCTCATATATTCCACTAACTTTTTTTACCCTGCTATCAATATCGCATTATATCTCTAACTTGTCTAATTGCGAAAGTACCAATATTGTAGTCGAAACCCTTTTAAAGACTTCAACTCTGTTGTACACGCATCTTTCTCTACAATCTATAGCTGACTCAGCTACAGATTTAGTTAATTCAATCGATGAAAGCTTAACTCCATTTGAATATATAAAAAATATTTATCACATTAATAAGCTTTTAGAAATTCAAAGCTTGAATGTCTCTGACGGCGATTTAAACATGCAACTAACTGAAGATTTTATAGACTTGACCTGGAATTTCGAGCCAGATAATAACTCATTTCGCGGAAAATTATTAATTTTAAAGTCAATATCTATACTTAAAATGCTTATTCAATCTTCGAATCTGTCCACCAGCTCTCTAGAAGATTCTTGTCAGCTGCTTATTTACCTCTCTGATTTTTCAAAAAGCTACATAACTTTAAATAGCCTTTCTCCAAACATTATTTCCAATGACTCAATTGTACACATAAAAGACAATCATTCGAATCCTGAATCCAAATATTTGGATGACCTCTTACGTATTTCTTGCTTTACATCAAATTATGATAGGTTTAAAATTTCTACAGAAACACTTCTGTTTCTGTTAAAACTTGGCGGAATTGTAAACAAAAATATACTATTTCACAATATCTTGACTCTCGAGAATAAAAATTTTTGTGTTAGCAAAAATTCACAAAATAGCTGTAGTATATTGGCAGCATTAATAACTAATTTGTGGAGGTTTATGATCAGAGATAATAGGCTATTCATTTCTGACCTGATCGGTCAGTTTAGAGATATTTATGGAGAAAATGCTATAACAAAAATAGTTTTGCACGATATCCAATACCACGAATCATCTAATTCCAAGTTTATTAGCAAATTCGTTAATTTATGGTTATCTCTCTACTCTGAAAATGAAGAAACCTTTTGGCTGCCAAATAATTCAGAAGCTACTAAGAAATCTGAACTATTTTTTTCTTCTGCTAATAACACTCACTCTAATTTCCCTTACTTTTCGCTTTTAATAACTTATTTAGACGCATATGCTTTTGACACTAAATTCCAGTCAGGTTTAGTTCAAAAAATAAATCCTATGTCTTCAGAATCGCATTTTAGTTCTTATGAGAAAATTGACCTTTCTAGGCTGCTTTTAAATAACTCCAGCGCTCAATGTTTAGACTTAGAAATCGTTCTTGTCCCGATAATGCACGCAATATACCTATACTCTTATCAAGGAATCAAGTATACCAAGCTGCCTGAACCGGATACTGGACATTTAGGCTTCTTTTGTTCTGATTACTTTCACTCAGCCTCACTTTTTATTGGCGTTGAAAATATTATATTTTACTTGAATATGGCTAAAAAAGCACTTCTATACTCAAATAATTCGTCTAACCTCTTTTTACTTTCAAACCCTGAACATATTTACTGGTTTAGCGGAGCACATAACCCTCAGGAACTAATAGAAAACCCTGACTCTAATAATCAACCATCTTCAACTCTCGAGACTTCTCTTAGCAATATCTTTAGCTCGCAATCATTTCTTATTTATAAGAACCCCATGCTTGACTATTTAGCTTTAAACTACAGTCAAAGTACTTTAAACATCAATTCACCTAATTATTTAGAACTGTTTTTATATCTAATTCTGCCATTAATTCAACTAAGAGACCCGCCGAATAGTTCAGGGAATTTATCTAATATAAACCCTGGAGACGAAAATACGTCAAATATTTTTTTCCAGAATTTCGGAAAAGTAAACTATAACGTTGAAATACAGTCTTCATCACTAGATCTTCTTGATACTATCCTTTTCTCTGGTAATAGCTGTACACGAATTTACATTTCTAGACTCTCGTTTTCGTGCCTGATTAAGGGGCTACTCAACATACTGAGCAACGACTTACCAGAATCAAATGGGGTTTCTGCGTATGATACCTTATTGAATCAATCGAGATGTTTGATTATGCTGACTAAAATTATTGAAAGAGTCTCTCATCCTTGTAAATGCAGTACTTGCCTTAATAGCGAAACTTATTTGGTTGAATTAAAAACTTTAGAGATACTATTTATTGAATTTATGGAATCGCAACAATTCTCCAGGGTCTTAATTTTATTTTTAATAAAGTTATACCTTTCCCCAGAAGATTCAGGAGATACGTTATACCATTCCTTCAACTCATGGGCTGATTTTTTATCTTTATCAATCAAGTTTCTTTGTAAACATTTTTCTGATTCGGTTTCATCACTTTCTGACTCTCAAAATATTCTAAGAAATATAATTTCCAGCACCGTTTTGCCGGTACTAAATATATTAACAGAATCTCTTTTTATATTCAACACTTTTTGCCTTAATTCGACAAATAATACACATATTAAAATCAACTTCAAGTCTTCAGAAATTATCACCAAATCAATCTTAACCTTCTTGAACCTGTATTCAGACCTTTTAGGAATTTGCATATCTTTTCCTTCTCAAGTTCCTTCATCATTAACTTTGTATAATGAAGACATCCTAAAGCTGGTTAAAAAAATCATCGAAAGCTTCTTTGCCGGTTCTTTAACCATTGAAGACTCAAACAATACAGAATCTATGATTGATGTAAACGACATTTTAGATAGAATCGGTCAGACTTACACGTTATCCCTTTCATACTGTTTATCATCTTTGGTGGCATTTTACAACTCACTATCATGGTTTGGTGAATCAGAAAAAAAATCTAGAACCTCTTCTGGTTTGTATCTATCGAATAATTTTGGCGAAGTAAAATCTAGCCATATTCCCAACTTTGATCATAACATTTTAACTATGGAGATTAAACTAATATTTAAGCAGCTCTGGGATTTGAATTCGAGCGAGTTTGCTTTAGCTATTTGCGATTTCTTTGAAAATTGCACTGGCTGCTGGATTGAGCAAGTCTTTTCACCTGCAAACACTTTAAACTTATCATTAAGGTCAGAAATTCAAAAAGGAACAGGAAATGGAGCTACTTCTAGCAGTATGGGCGGGCAAAGGCGGAATACTGTAAACTCTTATACTAACAGTGACACGGGATCCACCTTTAAATCATCATCGTTTGGTTTAAACAATAACAATACTGCAAACAAATGCTCATCTTTAAGCAGCTCTGAATTTAATGCTTATGAAAGCCTGCTTAATAGCCAAATTAACCAGTTAGGTGTTTTGCATAGCTTGGAATTTGTAAATTCTTTAGAGTTTTTGAGTTTAAACATTAATGATAAAAAGCTAATCTCCAATCGCAATGGTAATTTAATTCTGAGCAGTTTAGTGATGTTTCTTACAAGTCTGATCGAGCAAATAACTCTCAGGATTAATAATAATAAATCAAATGAAAAGAATATTACAAGCACAAATCTGAACTCTCCTAGCTCTCCAAATTTTGGATACGGGTGGTTTTCCTCGCTTTCTGATATTGGTTTGCTAAGAATCATTGAGTTATTAGTTGAGACCAGATTTTTGGAGTTACTTAATTTCGGCTCAAAAAGCGTGTTTAACTCGGAATACTCTGGTCTAGAACCTATTAATCATTCCGATTTCCACTCTGTCAGTAAAAATTTTATTATGGAAACTGACTTCTCCAACTTGTATTCTAGCTCTATCAACTTTTTAAAATCTATTGAATCTTCTGATACGATAGAAAAGCCATGGATCCCGTTTGGGATTAGTACCTCCGTTTCTATTGCAAAGCTCTTAGGAATTATCAGTAAAATTAAGAAACCAGACTTTAATAGCAATAATGGAGATAATAATAGTGGTACCAGATCTAGCTTTGATTATACTTCAGAGCAAGTTGAAGTATATTTCAATAAGATTATAGAAAAGTCAATTATGTCTATTGGTAAATCCATATCTGGCTCTCAGTGGCTTCGCCGAGTTGGGAAAATTTCACAGTTCAATAGTTTTCGATCAAATGACTCTCCCACTTCCAGAAAGGGTTACAAATATGATGTCGAAGCTAGCAATCGTGATTCTATTAATCCTATAAAGTCGCCAGCTAATAACGAAACATTAAAAAAAATTCAGTCTAGCTTTAGGCATTTGGAAAGCAGCTGCAAAACTGGGCTAAACCCACTAGACAGTACTATACTGTACGCATTAAGAAGTCATGGTTACGTTGAGCCATTCTACTACTGGTGCAATGATGATATTATTGAGCTCACCATGCAAACGCTTTCGCTAAACGTCTTTCCTAATATTAAACTGTTATTTTCCTCAACGTTATTCTTATCTCAGTTTATCAATACTTTTGTGGGTTACATTTTAACCCCACTAAATAAAATATTAGCAATTGATAAGCATGTAGCATATTCATCAGCTGATATTTTTCACTATTTAGGAATTGATACAAACCCTGCACATTTTGACGACCTGGTCGTACCCACTCCTACCTCTATGAGCTCAATGCTAGACTTGCCTTTAACATCACCATTAACGACTTCTTTAGAGCATAGCTTTATCTTTAATAAGAAAAAATCAAATAAATCTTTGAAAAGTCGCCACAGTTTTTACAAAGAATCAAACATATATGAAAATCACATCAGCTCTGTCCAAAATATCGATTGGTGCTGTGTTGATCAACCATCTCGCATTTACGTATTGATTTTAGATGCATTGGCTAGCTTATGCGCATCATCGAAATATGAAAAGGCAATTAGTAGGGCTGCTTGGGATCTTTTTACAGACAGCAATTTCTTCTCTATAAAAAAGACTGCGATTAGCACTTTTCCGATATCTCTTAGTCCATATTACAGCGACTTTTTATCCTTAAAAGACAAATCAAAATATCAACTATATAAGTATCTACCACATAAATGTACAATGGCTAACCTATCTTCAAGCTTTTCACGTTGGGATATCTTCTTGCAATATTGTTTAACAAATGACCGTGATGGGTTTAATGAATTACTTTCGAAGCTAGCTAGCTTTCCAAAAACTACATTATTCACTAACAAGTCTCAGGAAGCACTTCAAAAATCCTTACTACTACGTAGAATTTCAATGCTAGTGTGGTCAGGGAAACCCGATCAATATATTTCAATTTTTCCTACTATCCAAGAAAGATTGGTTGAGCTAATAAAAACTCATACATATAAAAATATTATCAACGAAATATTTTTATGCCTTCGAGTGATTTTACTTAGAATGGGCCCTAGCCGTCTTGTTAGTATGTTGCCTGTTATTATAACTGAATTGTCGAAAATAATTAATGGCTTTTTGAAACTAGATTTAAATAGTTTAGCCAAGGCCGATTTTGGGTCTATTAACATGCTTTATTCTTGCTGTAAATTTTTGGATTTACTATTTATTCTTCGGTATCCTGATTTCATCATTCACAATTCAACATTTATAAATGAAAATATTGATAGCTACTCTATCACTAACTTTGGTTTAGTATCTAACTCTAACCAAGATGGCGCAATTGATGATTTTGGTAACAGTCCCGATAATGGCATCCAATCGGTAGCACAAAGTTCCTTTTTAGACTTAAAATCACCTATTATTTCTAAACACTATGGAAGAAGTGAAAATTTTTCTACAGGGCTCTTGGATCGTTTAGGAAATCATCTAAAATCACTTTCAGTACTATCAAATCTTTCTGGAAACTTCTCTAGCGAAATTAGTGCAAGTAATCGTCCACTTAATCACCTGAAGCAAAACTCCCCTAAAAAAAAATCTAGAAACCTCAACATCATTGTTCCTAATGGACCATTAGACTCAAAAATAAGGCATGAATCAATTACGCAACCCAACGAACAAATATCTAGTATTAGTGAAAATATAAATAACAAAAACACCTTATTACTTAATAATAAATCGAGTCTTGAAGGATGTAATTCAAATGCTGAAAATCTAGATAACCCCTTTAAATCTAGATTAAGAAGGCCTCTACTTGTTGATTCTTATATTAATTCGCCATATGATCTTATCCCATTCCTTACAAATATGTCCAATATTAATAACATATCGAACATTGAAACTAACACACCTGACATATCTTACATTGAAACATTAGTATCTCAAGATTTAATGGTATTTTTCGATCTAACCCTAGCTAATACCCAGCCACTAAACTTAAAACTCAATACATTTAACAAAAATTCCGATTCTGATCCGACAGCAATTTTTTCTATGCTTAAAAATGTTACTGGAAATAATATCATTTTTTAGACAACTATCTGATTATGCTACATAAAGACATGAGCTTTTCTGCACACTTTTGGTCCTCTAATTAAGATTAATCCTATTGCTAGAAATCTTAAATCTGCATGCCAAATTTTTTGTTTATTTATAGGTTATCAATCCAAAAATAATGTTTTCATCCATTAGTTTAGTATTTTGTTTATTTAATTTTATTTTCAATTCGAGATATAAAAATTTGAATAATACTCTTTATTAGATGTTCAGTGTATTTAACTTTTTAAGGTCTCATAACTATCAAAGATTTCTTAGTAAAAATATTTAGATTTTTATTATTAATTACGGCTAATACTACTGTATTAACTTTCTTTAATAAATACTAACAACTAAAGTTCTTTATTTTACTATAACTTATACTATTACATTCATACCAACTTTTTCGCCACATTAAATTATATTAAACACTAAATTTCGATTTGAAATAGTGTATAGCTTTTTTCCTAGAATAAACCATAATAAAAAAGTTCGCAATTACTCTTCATTTCAAGGTCTAATTAAATTATTCATACCTATTGATAAGAATCCCCTGTAAGTTATAAAAAGAAATGATTGACTCTTAGACCTGATATCTGAATATTCTATTTCTTTTACTTGCAAAAAATTTTTTTTGATTTATTCTAAAATATGAAAATTCGTTTTACTGGAATTTCATTGCAATCTAATTTGTAAAGCTCAATACATCCTATATATTAAAATCGCAATTTTTATTTTTTAAGAAAAGTTTTATAAAAAATTAAATGACATACAATATAGCATTTATATTTTGGTTTACTTATTTAAATACTCATGATTAATATGTTGATAAACCAACGTTCTATATTATTTAGCTTTATTAAATTTTGACTTACAATTCTAAAACTCAATTCAACCATAAAGAAAAAGGTACAATTTTTATTTTTTTAATCTAAAAATCATTTAAATTTATTTGCTATAACTTACTCTAATATTTTATTAGCTCAATGAACCGATTTCTTTTATTTTTTATATCTTGTATATAGACCAGCTTATATAGCTAAGAATGAATTATAGTATGTTTATTATACTTCAAGTTTATTCCATTAAAATTTGTCAAAATTTTTTATGGATAACTACTTATAATAAACTGTTAACTACTTTTTCTATAGATTAGTAATTTGTGATGATTTTTCACTTGCGATTCGCTCAATAACTGAAAAATTTTGGTGTCACGCTAATGAGATAAAAAAATTTTCTGTAAATATACTAATTCGACACACATATGAGCTCCAAACGGAAATGTTGTGCTTTTTCAAATAAAAAATTATTTATTGCGGCTCACCTGGAATTCTTCGCGGAACGATATTGCAACTTAAACCGCAAGTATATGTTCAAAAATGCAAAACATTAACGTCGTATCAAATGTAAATTTATCCCTAATTATACTTTAGGCCAAATTTAGCATTCATTAAAAATGATCAAATTCTACGGGATAAAATTAAACTTAGCTCTCTTTTAATAAGAATACATATTCCAAGATAAATATCTATAGATACTTTAAAATGAAAGCACTAGTTTTATTTTGAATATATTTTCAAGTAATACTCGGATATCTTTGTTTTTGGATAGCAATATTAAATATGGTGGTAGCCAATTTAAACCTATGCTTTAAAAGATTAAAATGGTGTATGAATTTCAAAATAAGAGATTTCGAAAATTAATTTTAATTTTTTATATTCATATTTTAACTAGTTAAAAAAAAAAAATTTGGTACAAAAGATAATATGTGTTAAAAACTTTCATAAAAAGTATGCTAGTTTTTGTAAAGATTAGATGGAGTCATAAGATCAGCTTTTGTTGGATTTTTCTTATCCAAAATGCTAGAATAGCTGGAGTTATGGCTATCTGGTTTTACAACTCTAGATGAGGTGTAGTTAAGGATCCTGAGAAGTATACCAACGGTAACGAAGATACCGCCGATCATTGAACACATTT
This sequence comes from Smittium culicis, assembly GCA_001970855.1. Taxonomy (NCBI): domain Eukaryota; kingdom Fungi; phylum Kickxellomycota; class Harpellomycetes; order Harpellales; family Legeriomycetaceae; genus Smittium; species Smittium culicis. Next base: position 16,717 of record LSSN01002582.1, on the reverse strand, counting down.
TAATCAGAAACTTGGAAAATGGAGTTTTAATTTCTGTAATTTTGACTAGAATTGGCTCAACGTCATATGTAAAGAATATTCCAGCTAAAAATAATTTTTATTTAATTTAATTTAGTTTAATTTAAAAAAAGATAAAAAATAATTCTGATGAGATTTAAAATTTAAGTGCTTATATATCTTTATTAGATAGTTACCTGGGATGTGGTTGAAAAAGTCAGCTTCAATCATATTTTGGTTTACGGAGTATTGGTTAGTAATAAGCGATTTCCCATTAGTACCTAATAGATATAACGTAATTGAAATCAAAAAGCATGAGTATTTTCAGTTAACAATATAAATATATAATAAGTGTGGAATACCTTTATATATTGTAGGAACAACATTGATATAATACTGATAAGCGACATGTTCTAATTATATTTATCGAGATAGTCAATAAATGTTTTAAAATGTGTAAAATTGTAAGGGAATACCGTTTTCTGTTATTTGGAAAGTGTCGTCTAGTGGGTTAATGAGGCTTGGGTAGAAATTACCAAATGAAAATTCATTAATTATGTGAGTCAGATTGTGGCCTAAGAAATAGCGATACATTTATTAGATTTAATAAATTTATGATAAGTGAAAAATAAACAATTATAAAAAAGCGAATACTTGTTTCGGGAGCTGAAAACATATATCCTTGGTTAATCAAAGTGATGTGAAAAGATCCCTTTATCTAGATAGGCCACAAAAGAGTTTTAAAAAAGAAATGGTAAATAAAATTTTGAAATGTACCTTGTTGGTTGTCAGAGTACCGTACATTCTACAAGCAGATTGACCCTTGGGGTTCCTGTTTGCGCCTTTATTAAATCTTCTTGCCTTTTTTGATAGATTGATAATGTCGTGCACATGCTCTTGATCCCCATCAAGCTTTTTTCTTGGTTGGCTGTATTCATTTTTGATTTTAAAATCCGACTAGAAATAATTTTAAAAATAAAAAGTTACTCTATAAGACAAAAAATTAACAAAAGTATAACGTTTGGATTTACCTTTTCTTTGACTATTTTGGATTTAACTTTATTCATATCGCCACTTCTATCTACTATATCCATTCTGAGACCTGCAAAGTAAAAAAAAAATAAATACTTAGAGACCAAGTAGGATGTAATGGGCAAAAAATAAGGAATACCTTGACACTCCGTGTTTACAATTATGTCAAAGTTAATGTCAAATTTGTGATCAAGAGAATTATCGACAGAAAACTCATGGCGCTCACGGTATTTCAAGTACTCGTTAAATTCTGCGAAGAAAGCAATGGATATTGCTATATACACTACAATTGAAAAAAAACCTCCGCTAGTTGATCTACTCTCGAAACTCTCCTCGACTTTAGAGAACATGTCGAGCCTCTTTAGAGTGTGTAACAACTGCATTTTGATTAATATTGTGGAAAGGTAAAAATAAAGTGATAACGAAAGAAGGGAAGTGTATTAGTAATAAAATGCGCTTGGTTATATGCTGCATTTATAGCTTTGTGTGAAACTGAAATATTTAAGAAAATGTAGGCTAAATATAGCTGCGAGTTTCAAAAGAGCAAAATATATTGGCTAAACGTATTATGGCTATACTAAAAGATTACCAAATAGCTATCTGACGGGATGTAATTTTGCGGAGTAAAAATAATTGAAAATAAATTAAATTCTTGCAAAAAAATGATTATTGAGTTAATTGCTACATAGGACGTACAGCTCTGCAGTCCCCTGACTGAATTAATGCGTCCGGTTTTCGTTGCTCTGTTTCCAGCCTCACGCTATGCCCAGATCTTGAATAGCCATTACACCTAGAAGCTTACGCTAAGATGAAATTGCCAACATTAGACTTCAGGCGGACAGAGCCTATATACTCTATCCTATATCACAATTAACTCCTTTAATCAATGACTTCTCCAGATGCAGAGACTAACGGATGCCACCCGCCAAGTCGATTATGGTTACAAATATTCGTTTATATACTACTTACTTTTAATTTTTTTTTAGAGTTATGGGGCCTGTATAAAAAATGATTGATATATATAGCCAATCAGTATTCGCATCATTCAATAATAATATCACAAGTAGAAATACGACATCAATTTTTTTAGTTGAGAATATGATTCTTTTATTGGCTTACTATTTTATTCATAAATTCTAGCTCCATACTAAGCCAATAACTCTTTTTAAACCTTATCTCTTTCCTGTCCAACAATCTTCAAATAAAAGATTTTATTTATTCGTTAATATTTTATAAATAAAATCACTACTTGCTCCTTATTAACATTTACCAATAATTCTTAATTACTCGAAACTAAAGTATATTAATTTCAATAGTTTGGCTATATTTGATAGATCAAAAATAGTCTACTGCCTATGAAAGGGTTAAACTCAAGTATACTATAATATTATATGGGAGATTCTGAATGAAGAGAGCACTTTGTTGCAGTTTAATGTTATTGGCCTGTATAAGCACTTATTGTAAGTATTATTGGCGGAGTAAAAAAAGCATTTTGATTTTTCTATTTCTTCGTTTCAATTTAAAATTTTTATTTGCTAAAAAATTAAATTATTCTACTCATTGGCCGTTTATTTTTGATGCGATTTTTTGCACTGAAACTCTTTGCACTATAAAATAACCTCCTCATAAAGAATTGCCCATATATATAAAATCGTGTTTCAAATAATTATTTTGGGTAAAGCCTATTGTGTATAGTTTAAGGTTTACTTTTTAGCTTCTAGTTCTGAAAGAACTGCTTTATCTGATTTAAAGTTATTATTGACCTAGAAAATTAATTGGCCTAATTTGGCTTCGTATTTATTGGTTTTTTAAAAGCTAAGTGTAAAATAGAAATTAGATTAATAAAAATCGCTTGTGAATTTTTAATCCATATTTATAAAAGAAAAAAGATACTGAAAGAGCTAAATGTACAATAATTTAAACTGGCGTAGAATTTAGATATTTACAACTTATGAACTGCTAAACGTTTCCATTTACATTTTCAATCTTTAAAATGCAATTCATATAGACATATTAGCACGATTTTAAAACCTTTATTCGAGTAACGAAGCATAAATGGACCATCAAAGATCACATATATTTAGTTTTAATAGATTCACTTTTCCCTTCAGTCTTTAAATCATTTAGTAAAAGGTAGAATGATAATAGATCGCTAAATCTATCCATACATATATATTAAATTTACCAGCAAATTAAAATATCATACAAACCATTAAACTTTAACATTTTAAAAAACGTACGCAAATTGTAAATTTTCTCTGAAACGTGAGCTGGTAATAATTAAAAAGGGTTCATTAAACGTATTCATAATCAGAAAGTAAGCTGATTTCCATTGTGTGAAAACCAATAAAATACTATTCCTTGATACAACCAAAATTCAAAATATTATATTTGGAGAATATGTATAGTAAATCGCCATATATAAACATACCGTCTAAAAAATAAAAAAGTAGCGTTATGTTATGTTAGTTCCACTAAATCAGGGCTAGATTATATCTTTTTAAAAAAAGTGGTCAAACAAAGGCTCGGTTATTTTTATAAATAAGAAATCTAATTTAATATTACACTACTATAAAAAAGAACCAGTATAATTCGATAAAAGAATTAAGCACTGTTTCCGAATAAAGATCGAATAAATTATACTTTTAATAGTAATGTTTTAGTCTATTCTTTTTAAATAATGTGGATCTGTCTATTTGTGGTTTTGATTTGCTTACTAAAAACTTTAATGAGGATAATACAATGAAAGCTGTTCACACATATTCATCAAGGCTGCGTCGTAGCTATTGTACGAAGTTGCATAGATTTTCTGCTTGGTTGGTTTTGATTTTTTACTTAGTCTTGTAGGCCTAAATATAATCAAATTAAATTAAATTATTGATCTAGACAAGATGTGTGTAAATTATTAATACCTTTTCGAATATTCATTTCTAAGCTGTTCGATCCTACATATGCTTAGAATAAGCTTGTTTTCGATCGATTTTGGCTCAGCCGCCAGTTTTATTAGCGAAAGAACATTTTTTCCTATGATTTTTTATGATAGAATAGAATAAAATAAAACAGTGGTTTTTCTATTTTTATTTTTAAAATGAAAGTATATACCTTTTTCTAATGCACTCAGTATATCAGAATCCTTCAAATCAATTTTTTTCGATTTCTTGAAACCTTCTCCTATAAGTTCATTCATTGTTTGAATTGCTTGCTTTTGATTTCCTAAAGCTGATTTTGTCGTTTTGATTAATTTCCTGTATAAAGATTTTGACATTATTCGAATATTTTGATTGTTCATTTTAAAAAAAAAAAAATCAACTCTACAGGAATAATTTATATCGTGAGATTGATCGTAACTAATAATATTTCAAGAATTTTATTTTGGGCTGTAAATATGCTAAACTTGCGAGATTTGCCGCTGTTGTGAACAAGGTAAAAATAATAATAATAATCCTATTACTACCAAGGCTTATCAAATATGGCTAAGTTTTCACAAGGCTGTGATTATGTGTAGATTTTTCTAAATTTAAAAAAAAATGCTTTATAGAATTGAAATAAAAAATAAATTTTGAACTCATATGTCAGTGATTTACAAAGCTTGGCTATATCATTCAAAGGATCAACCTATTATAGAAGAATTCTATCTCCAATTACTTTCCTAATAATTAGCTTGCCCAATAATATAAGCAACGAGCACTTTCTAAGAAATTTTTACCAATGATCATTGTGTTTTGGAAAAAAAAATAAAAATCTGTAAAAAAATTCACAAGCTAGCCAATAACTAATTACAATAATTGAATATCAAAAGCTACAATACTTTATTCAATTTCGAATTGCTGATGATATTATAAACCCAATTCGAAAAATTTTTTGTTTTTATAAATTCTAACATTGCTAAATTTAGCTCAAAAATTCCAGCCTTTTCATAGATTCAAAGATCAAATTTTCGCTTTTTTCAAAATTTTACTGTTTTTTTTTTTTTAAAAAATAAATAAGATATATTCTTTCAAAAATATATCTCCTCACTATGCAGTAGCTAATGAGAAAATTCTAAAACTTGATACCAGTCGCCATCGAAATTATAAAAGATTATAGGGATAATTATTAATTTCGTGATCTCTTTTTAAGCTTTTTCTGATTCAGTTTTTAGTTTTTAGTTTTTAGTTTTTATAGTCTACCATATTATAATTTTAAAGTATTTCATTAAATTAAGTATATCTGAGTATTAATATGTTATGTAAGAACATGTTACTAATTATCATACTTTTTATATCCTAAATACTCAGTAAAATTTAAAAAAACCATTAAAAATAATATATAGCAACTACTATTTTCTTTATACTTTATTTAATATTTCAAAAAAATTATTGTAACTTAGCATTTATATTCTTAGTTTCAATTTGATATTTTTGCGTGATATTATATAGTAAATCCAAGTAAAAAAAGCAGGTTTATAGCTTTAATATTATATCTTTTATAAAAAAAAAAAACTATGTGTATTTACTTTAATAATTATTGAAATAAATATTAGAATATCAAATTAGTTATAAAGAAACTACTTGAAGAAAAATTACATTGATCGGGAAATTACGAAAATACCGACTGCAAAAAATACAAAATTTAAATCTTAAAAACATACTTTACAGATGATATTTTTTAATTAGGCCACCATAAAAAATTACATCTAAAAAAAGAAAATAAGCGAATATGGAGAAATTGAATTAATTCATAATAATCTTGGATTATTTCTAGAAACACTTTTTTTATATCTCAACAGCTATTCATTTTTTATTTATCTAGGGATGTGATATACATTATGATTTAACATTTCAGAAATAATTTACGGATATATTCTATTATTAAATATCAAATTCAATGCGATTATAATTCTACTTATGAGAACCTCGTCTCATATTCTTATTTTCTATTATCTGAACTATAAAAACAGTGGGGTGAAAATTCCGCATGTATACTTTATTTAATGAATAATGAATAACAAGTGTAAATAAAACATGTGCATCTCTAAACAAATTTCTTTTTTAGTAAGACTATTATAATATTATCTAATAACTCAGATACCAATTAATATACAAGATTATTAAAATTTCACAAAAATTTAGATTGGGGGTTTCACTGTTTACGATTTACTAATATTTCTAAATAAAATTGATTTTTTTCGTTATCATTTTATAGATATGTTTTAGAAATTCGCCTATCTTTGATAAAAGTATCGCCTAACTATTAATGTCAACTCTAAAAATGTCTTAGAAGCCATTAAAATTGAAAAAATCCTGGGATTTATTTTTTAAATTTAAATTATTATTCTTATGCATTTTCAAAGATATAAACGGTTTGATTTAAAACTTTTTATTTTTATAATTCATATATTTATATATTTATATAAATATATATATGTATTTTATGACATGGCACGAAATTTATAAATTAGTATTTGAAGACTGTTTTTATAAATCGATAGACGGTATAATTAAATATATTTGATTATGATTTAAGATTTAGAATCAAAAATCTTTTCATATATCAATCAAGCGAGCAATAATAATTATGTGTTCAATTTTTTTAGTTTTAATATTTTTGTTAAGATACAAAATTTTAGAGAATATAGTTATGTAATTTAATATAGTTTGGATGTTAATACATCTCATAATAACAAAATAATAGGCTTTGAAATCTTGGATAAGTCGTTGAGCTTATAATTAATTATTTTAACAAATTTAAAATTATTTATACTATCTATAATTGATTTATAGGCGAAAAAATTATAATTTTTCATTTTTATTAGCTTGAAAATCTTTTCAATTAAATTATCCAAAAAATTTAATTTTTTTAAAAAATATAGTAGTAATTAGGAAAATTTAAATGAAAACGAAATCATTCCTATATGAGAAAGACTTTTTTATATAATTTAATTCCATATATTTTTAAAATTAAATCAGTTTTTCTGTTCCAATAACAGTGTCTGATACCACAAAAAAATTAAATGATTGTGAATAAACTATGCAATCAATTGTTAAAGAAAAACTTGAAAATTTTAGAAACTCAATACGTACCCAGTTCTCGAACCATTTCCCATATATCGTGTATCAAAGTTCTCATTTTCAAAGTTGAATCATGGTATCTACATTTTTTTTCTTTTTATAATCTTATAATTTTTTATTATTTATATAACTCACCATTAACCAGATTTATAATCGGTATTTTTATTTAATTTCGTCATTTTTTGATTTTATTATTGAAAGTTTTTTTAGTGTCGATTAATCTATAAAGATGCCGAAATTATTGATTTAATTTCTAGATAATATATTGAACGTAACTTGAGTTGAATTTTTGGACTAATTTAAACATAAATTCTTCATAAAAGAATTAATAACAAAATTATTTATACTTTTTATCTAATTTCCTTGGGAAAATGCCAAGATGATTGATTATAAATGCTTGAAAAATTCTTACATGTTTTTATTTGCAATAAAAAGTAAATTTATGTTAAATATGTCATTTGTATAAATTATGGATTAAAATATAAATAACGATCTTATTTGTAAATTTTGTGCTGTCAATTTATCGGTTTTACATTACAAGTATAATTTTGAGCGAAAGTAACTGTAATTAATATTTTATTTCAAGATTTTTGAGCAATTTTTTTTTTTTAAATTGAATTGAATTTACCTTTACAATCATTGAATATTATATATTTTAAGTCGGCTTATATCAATATAAATGCACTTGATATTTATAAGCTTTGAATAATTTAATTTTTTTTCAACTTTTATTAACCTGTTTTATATATAATTATTATTTCCATTCAACTACTTTCTTTATTATTAATATCTCGTTTTATTATTTAATTAATATTCAATTCAATGAATAAGTTTATTAGCGTGGTAATACTTTTTTTTTTTTTTTGGATTTTTAAGCTTACTTAATTTCGTGATATGATTAAATTTAAATTTTTATTCAAATAAGATGAATAATAATAATTTTTAATTGTCTGAGCTAGTCTAGGTATTAATTTTTATATAATGTTTATTTCGATATTTTTGAATTTATTGATTAAAATGACAAATATTTTAGACAAAAAAAGTTATTTCAACTCAATTTTAACTTATAAACACATATTTTTATAGAAGAAAATCACTATAGTATATATGATTCTAATATGTATAATTTCAAGATTATAGTTGATTTTTTAAATTATTTTTTTCAAAACATTCAATCGAATAGAATAATTTTTTTGAAAATTTCCAACTACGAGTTTAAATTATAAAAATTTTAATTACTTTAAACAATTTGGCCTTTAAATATAACTATGTTAAAATAATTAAAATGGCTAAACTCATTTATAGTATCAAAATAGCCTAAATTTATTAAAAAAATTAGAAAAAAAATATCAATCTCTTCTCTATAAAAAAAAAATTAAAATTAATTAATATTTTGTAAATATATTTAAAATTATTCGTAAATAAAAATAAATTATAGAAAAAAGGCGTTAAAAAATATCTATTTATTAATAAAATTATATCAAATATTAAACTGAAATTTTCCCGTGTATAATTTAGTCCAAATTACATTAGTTTATATTGAAAAATCTCAATTATAGAAACCTATGAAAATAATTTCCTAATTTGATCAACTTTGTTTATATATAAAATCCGAGAATAAAATATTTGCCAGATTAAAATAATCTTAGAATAACACTTTATAAATTAAAAATTATAGAGAAACAAAGATTATCATCTGTCTTTAAACCGCTAAATTTATCGATCTTGAATTAAATAGCGAAAAATTATTTAAATTTAACTTGTAATTAATTAAAATTTTTATATGAATTTAAAATTTTCAATATAAAGTACATTAAGACTTTTAATTTAATAATATTTTATTCTACTTATATATATTTTCTTTTCATATTGATGTTTTTAAGTATAATTAATTTTGTGAGGCTAATTTATATATAAATATTTTATGTTTATGTATACTTTGTATGTAACAAATAAGTATATTATCAGACTAAATTAAATTTTTAAACGCTACAAAAATATTGCTTCAGAATATTTTTTTAAGTATAATATAATAAATTTACTTTTTTTTATCTCAGTCCGAGATAATATATCTATCAAATATTTTTTATCAAAAATCACTACTTTAATTAATATTATCTGTGTTTTAAAATAAAATTATTAAATTTATAATTTAAAATAAATAAAATTCTATTTATTTGTTTATTTTCTACTCGATTTAGAATTTTTAATAATAATAATATTTTTAGATGAATTTGTTTTATTTACAGTTTAGTTTTTTATACTATAAAATTTTAATCTCTAAAATCAATAAGATTAAACACTACCTTACTCCTATAAATATCTATATTTATCGCTATTTCATATAATTTATTAGTAAGTGCGCTTATATAATAAGCACGACATAAAATATTTAAATAAAAATCATAGATTTTTTTTGGTATGTTTTAATTACCTTAAACACTGTTCGCAGATATAATATCTTTTACCAGAAAATAACACAAAATTTAATTTATAGCTTTATAATATCCTAATTTAATAAATTAATTTCAACGTTCTTTGAAATTTATATAAATTAAACTAATTTCACATGTACATAATATTTATAATGCTTTTATGTGTTGACGGTAATAATTAATATCATTTTTTGTAAAATATAAGTATATTTATTAACACTTATAAATCAGATTTAATGTGGTTAGAATTTAATTTAGTCATACTATAACAATAAGAGTTATTTAGACTTTAAGTTTACTTCGTTTTTAATTTAAACACTCATTATAACTTTTTTAGCTCGATCTTTTTTATTTTTTATTATTTATCTTTTCGTTTTATTCAGAAAAAAATAGTACAAATATTTAAATTTTGGAAATTACTTTAATTATCTCTAGTTTAAGTAATTTTTGAGAAATGTCAAAAGTCTATTACAAACGAGATTGAATCGAGAATAAAAATAAACACGGATAAATTTTCCAAAAAAATTTCTTGTTTATATAAGTTTTCAACGTGTGATGTTAATTAAGTTCAATTTTTTTCAGAAAAATGTTAAAGTTTAATTATAAATAATATTCATATTCAAATTCAAATTGCTTGAAAATTTCAATAATTTTTATATATTCTTATATGATAACAGTCAAATTTATACAATGAGTGTATTTAAATGATAGTTAATCGATAATTAAAAAATCAAGGCTTGAATCAATCTCAGGTATATCAATACAAGATTTATTTTTATTAGTAATTTAGTTTTAATTCATTAAAAAATGCAATTCTCTATGAAATTTGTACATAAAATTGAAGTCCCCTTTCGATAACACATGTTTCATTCAAATTCGTATTCCAATTAACAATGATAATTCAAAAAAAAATCTTATCCAATAAATCCTAGTAAAATGTGACAGTTTACACTTATAAAATCCTTATAATATTTAGAGACTCATCATAAAATAAACAATAGTTTTGAAAAACGCTCAATAAAACGATACGATCTATCATATAAAAATTTGGAGTCTGCTAAATGTAGAAAAAAAGTATTTATTTTTTGCTATTATTTGAATCTTGATAAAGTAAAAATATTAAATAATAAAAATAACTAATGGAGGTATATAAAATTAATTTAAAATTGATACCGACATGAAATAAACTCGTTTATATAGTTTTTCTGCTTATTTAATTTGGCTTTGATAAACCTAAAAGATATTTTACTTATATTTTTCAGAATTTCAGTTTAGGAAAAATTATATATCTATAATATAAATCATAAAAAAATCGAATAGAGAATAAATGAACCTGCAGAAAATTTAATAACGAATCATAATTTCTGATAAATTGAAATTATTTTAATTTCAACTAATATTTATAAATCATATCTATTAAATTTTTTAGAATAAACTTCTGAAAAAATTTTCTAGAACCTTAGAAAATTCAAATCAAATTTTGTTTAAAAAAAATGAACGTTAAAATAGTCGATCTAATAGCAAAATATGTATTTAAGAAAAATTATCATAAATTAATCCAAGTATATAGAGACTGTATTTAACTCTAAAATTTTAATTATTTAATAAAATAATGCAAACATCAAATATTTGTTTTGAATTTTAAAATTTATATGAACTTTAATATAATTATACTATTTCTCTAGAAAAATTACACTTTCTATGGTTAAAAATTTATTTTTTAGTAAAATATCAAAAAAAAATTTTTTAACGTATTTCTAGATTTAATAATATTATCTTTACACTAAAAACCCATTAAATGTCATGAACTAGTACTTTAATCTGAAAATTTTATATTTAAGAGCTAAAAATACATCTAAATATCTAAATAAAATAATTATTTTTAACAATATTACAATATCACTCTGATATTAGATATTTACTCCCTACCGCAAGAAAATTTCAATAAATTTTTATTTTAAAGTTTTTGCGAGATGATAGTTACATTATTAAATAAATTAAAACATACAAACTCAGTTCATTATTCAAAATTATCCCAATACTGAAAGTCTTGATAATTTTCCATTTAACTAAAATTTAAAATCAGTATATATAGCAAATTTCAAGTTCAATCATAAAAAAAAAATGTCTGAGAAAAATAATATTTAAATTTAATTTAAATAAATTATTCTATTATTGCGTTTTGAAAAATATTATAGACACTAAATTACAATAAATTATAATTTTTTTATTTATAAAACGAAATTGGCTATTATAAAATACTTTTACTATTTTTTATTATTTTTTACCAATTTTTTTAATTAAAAACATCCAATTATTTATGCATACTGCCGCTTATTTTAATTAAATTATATTACTTCTAATCATTATAAAATTTAAAAGAAAATTTAATTTCGAATTATTCCATACCTTATAAAATTACAATTAAATATCATATTTTTCTTTATATGGCTTTATTACTTATAGAACTATCAAAATTAGCAAAATATATCAATTATATAAAAACATTTTAGGTATAAAAAAATAATTTACGTTAGAAAATTTTTATTTAACTAAATTTTTAGCCATTATCTTCTTTTTTTATTTTATATTTGAAGTAAGAGAGTGTCCATCAGTAGGGCCAAAGGGGAAATGAAATATAATATTTTTCTACTATAAACCCATTTTTAACTTTAATACACCTTAACAAGAAATTATTTGATATTCATATGATTATTAATTTATCGAGCAAATAATTAATTTTAATTCTTTGATAATTATCTCAGCTTCAAATTCACATAGAAACTATTTTAGAATTCAAACTTTAAAAAAATGATTAAATATAGTATTTAATATTTTATAAAATAATTTAAGGCAATTAAAAGATTTATAAACGTAATTAAAATTTAATATGATTATATAATAAATATTTTAGATCTATTAAAGTGTATCACAAGTGTTAATATATAAATTATACAAGATTTTTAAATATTAATATTATAATTTTGTCTCCTATTTGTAGAGTTGTGTTTACATTATTAATTAATTTTAATATACATCTACCAATTTTTTTTTTTGATTTATGTAGCCATTTAAATATAGGATTATATTTATGATTGATAAATTTAAATAATTTTAATATATTTTTTAAAACTAAAATAATTTTATATACCAAAAAAATAAATTATAAGTTTTTATATAGCAAATTATGTCATACAGACATAAAAAAAAAAGAAGTATAATCATTTTAGACATAAACATTATTTTAATTACTAAAATAATTTAAATGGCGTGTAGATCGATTAATATTATTAAATTTAATGTCTTTTAAGCAATGGAAAAGTCTATAAAAAATGAAAATATGAAAATATTTTATCAAAAATCGGAAAAAAGTCATTTAAAAAAAGTAGCAGGATCAAAAAATAATCAAAATAAAGAGATTTATTAAGAATATACTATAGATTAAATTATATATAGTTTAAATAATAAGATATTATCTTTTGTGCTTTGTGTTTTATAAAATTTTATTTCTCTAGCATAAGCCATAGCATCTTTGCTATTAATACAGATAGATGATGTAACATATTTCAAAAAGGCTATCTAATCTATTCAGCTTATATTTAACAAGCGTCTCTGATTTTAGGATATAATAATAAAAAATATAACTAAAGTAAAAATAACGAGATATCTTTAGAGACAAGGTAAAAAAAATTAATAGCTAATGTTATTTTCAGATTAATAGATTTGAAAATAAAAACCTCCAAATAAAACAGGGATTTACATATTAGCTGTATGGAAAATACATAGGAAAAAAGATTCTTTATCATGATAAAGTGTTCAAAATTAGAACATGAATAAGCTGAAAATATCATCCAAAAGTATACAAATAACTCTAAAAAAAATATAAAAAATGAATAATGAATAATCAAATATATCGCTTATAAATTCATTCAAGAAATTTAAACTTGAAAAAAAATCATATCTACAAAAATAAAACATGAGATATTATTAAAAAAATACTCGGTCAAAAAAAAAAACCTCTAATACAATCTTCTTATTAGTAGTAAAAAGAAAATATAAGAAATTTTGCTCTTCTATTCTTTATTTTTATTAAAATTGATGCTTAAAATACATCAATTTCCAATATTCACCAACTTATATATAATTTAAGTATAAAAAGGACATTTTTTAACAAAATGATACCTTTCACAAAAAAAATTAAATAATTTGATACCAAATTTTGCGAATATATTTTCCATATGCACATAATTATTTTAGAATAAGTATGAGAGAATAAAATTAGTCTCTCGAAAATGTTTTAGTGCTCGTGCTAAATACAAATTTTTTGACATATTAATTATATGATATAATACATTGATAACAAAAAATTTTTTATTTTTAACGGTTACTATATTTTTTTCTCACTTTAATTGAATGTATATAATATAAATTTCAATCTTTAAAAAAAGTAGATATCAAAAAACTCTTGATATTTAGATATTTTTATTATACTGAGTTTTGATAAGTATAGATTAATATTATTTAAATCATAATAAGCTCAAAAGAATAAATTTATTTTGATTATGTAAAATATTATTTTTTAAAGAATTATTTACCTAAAGTAGTAATATTCATAAATATCACGGTTTAATATTTAAAAATTCTAAAATTTAAGATATCCAAAGTGTTTTTATTCGCTTTCAGTTTCTTTTCTTCATTAATCATATAAATAAAATTTATTATCACGGATATTATTCACACCAACTATTTATAACCAGAGAGCACTCTTCCAGAGCTACAAATATAAATAATTAGATTTGTATTTTCTGAAAAATTAAGAAATTCCGATAAAATAATATTAAAAGCGATGAAAAAAAGCTATAAATATAGATGAAATATTAAAAAGTTTTACTTTATTACCCCCAGTTGTCACGATATTTTATTTAGATTCTTTTATTATAACTTTTCTTTACTTTATGAATTCTTCTGCTAAAAAAAGACCCTTTAAAAATCAAATTTAAAAAAAAATGAATTATTTAACTTATAAAGAACTTGATTAGCTCTTTATTTAAAAACAAAAAAATTATTTAATTCTCTGTGATATAAGCTAATTAGTGTTGTATTTACACTCTTATAGTTATATATACACATTTATGATTTTTTTTAGAAATCCTTTCATTTATTGCATTTAAGCAAATTTATGTATAGTATGTGATTTTTTGATTTTCAAGTTCAAATATTTTGGATTTTTTGTAATTCATAGATTGGTTTGTATTTTCATGTTTACAATGATCTATAATTCGCTCAGTTTAAAATTTACAGTACCATTGTTATAAAAAAGACTTTAAATTATATTTAATTAAATTTTTTGAATTGTCTTTAGCTTTGAAGTTGGATTATTATAAGTTCTTACATTCAATGCTAACCTTTTCACTGGCGGTAGATCAAAAATGATCTACAAAATATAACCAAGTATATTTAATAATAATACTTTAATTCCGAGGCCTTATTAATTATTGGCTTTTTGTATAATAATAGCTAATAATAAATTTACTATTAACTCATAAAAGAATTATAAAACTTATTTTTTTTTATTGAGTGTTGAGCGGGAAAGGGTAAAGGTAAATATTAAGACTATTTCGATTTACAGACCTATGGATTTTTTTATGCATAATTTTTACATAATTGTACTACAGGTAACCCTTGTTATTCGCGAAAATTTGACATGGGATAAAAAATTCAAATTATTATTTGATTTATGCGAATATTTCTCTTCAGTGGTTGGACAATTCAGTGCTACTGATTTCTTTAAACCTTTCATCGATCAAAATTATTGAATTTAAATTAAAACATAGTTGGATTAATCATGAATGAGTTATTAATCATTGAATATACCAAAGTATCATAGCTAATAAAATTTATACTTTAATTATATTTAATTACTTGTCATTTGGTTGGTGAGTATTGGAACGGGTCAAGCTGACTATTTGCGAGTCTATTAACCCTTTCAGGGGCGATTGGCTTTTTTTGAACTACCAAAATTATCCAACAATACGACAAACTGATAAATCAGTATAAGATAATAATAAATTATTGGCTGATAAATTATATATACCCAATAGAAAATCAATATTATATAAATTATCCAATTATGATTTTTGAATAAGTTTATGAGTGCAGGCCCTGGAAAGGGTTAAAACTATTTTATATATTACCTGCAGAAAAATCCTTTTATTCGCGAATTTTTTTTGAACAGATTTTTCATCCAGAACAAATTAAATTATTTATACTGTAATCAGTGAATAAATTGAACCTTGTTATGCGCGATATTTGCTATTCGCGAGAACTTTTTTTAAAAAATAGATTGCAAATAACAAGGGTTATCTGTACCAATAAATTTCTTTTTTTTTTAATTTTCCGTATTGAATTTATAATTTTCTGTGGTACCTTTGATCTAAGATTAGAAAAATATAGTGTATTGTTTTTATCGGTTAAAATATTTTTAAAGTGCAATTATTATAAATTTATTTCTTCACACTTCCGCAGCGTATATAATTTTCAGTACCACCTGATCAATCTGATTAGCCCTATATTTATTACCATTGTACAATTTTACACAATAATTCTTAATGTGGGATTATAGTAGTGATTTGGATTGTTTTTTTTTATATATTTTACAAAAATATATGAATAAATGACAAACAAAAATAAATAGTATTAGGTGAAGTTATTAAAATAGCTATTTTTTTCAAAAAGGTGTTGGCATTATAATTTTCTAGTGTTAATTTTCAAATCAATTAATTTAAATGGATATTTGGTAAAATAGTCTTTTTATTTTGCTCAGTGAACAGTTGCGATGAATTATTTTGATTGTTTCACTAAATTCTTTTTTACTGATAGGATTTGTCTATAATGTACTATTGTTCAAATTTTAGAATTTATATAATAATATTTTAATGGTTTTATTTAGAGAAAATATGCATGTAAAAAACATAACTAATATAAAAAACGATATCTATAAAAGAGTTTTATATTTTTTGAAAATCAAGGCTGTAGCAATAATATGATTTCTTTATTTTTTGTTTTTTTAAATATATTTATTTTAATAATAAAAAGGTATAAAAATAAACTAAAGAAACGATATAGAATAAAACTAAATAATAAATACTTTGTTGGTTTGCAGCCAACAGACCAGTTTTGGAATTGTGTCAAGTCAACAAACTT
>LSSN01002581.1:0-25943 GCA_001970855.1 Smittium culicis | reverse complement strand
TAATAATAATAATAATAATAATAATAATAATAATAATAATAATAATAATAATAATAATAATAATAATAATAATAATAATAATAATAATAATAATAATAATAATAATAATAATAATAATAATAATAATAATAATAATAATAATAATAATAATACAGCCAACTGAAACATTTAATTATTAAACCTTTGAAATCCAATACTCTTTAAAAAAACGAACTTATTGATTCGTTAATGATTTAAAGGTATATTTATAAATGCTGTTGTAAAAAAAAACAAACCGATATTTCTTAAAGCCAGGAAAGTAAAGTAATTTTAATGAATTTAATTTGCCATATTTGGTAGATCAAAAACAGCCTATCTTTCATAAAAGTGTTTAAGAGATTTGGATGTATTCTGAAAGAGCAACACATGAAAAAAATTCGATTCAATGTACAGAGTATATATGAAGCTGCTAAGAGCTGCGCAAGAGGGTCCATTTGTTTTTCACTTTTCTTTAAATAAGAAATTTACAGATTTTTTATATATTTTATATTTATGCTTATTAATCTCATTTAGGCAAAAAAAAAAAATAATGAGGAAATTTTGCATAAAAAATTGTGTGTGTGTGGTAATTAGATGATGATAAAATCAGGTTCTCAAATGTATAACTCAGTAATTTTTTACCATTGTTATTTTTTGTTGTAGGTAGTAGTATTTAGGCAGGTCAAAGTTTCAAGGTGTATTTGATTGATTTATTAAATATTTGGTAATTGTTTTTAATGAGTACATTTACGAAATTAACCGAAAAAAAAAAAAAAAAAAAACAATAAAAATAATTTAGCGAGAATAAAGATGAAATAGAATAAAAAGATATATTTGTTATTATTAAAAAAAAAAAAAAACTATGTATAGAAAAGAAAAAAAAGGTTGATTATTTTAATGATTTGGCTGAGGTGTTGAGCAAGGCAGTGATTTCGGAGTCGACCTTTTTGTCGGTGATGACGACTTTAGGGTTGAAGGCAGGACCTTGAGTGATTCTGATTACGCCTTTAGGGGTGACCAAGACGGTGAAGCAGACTTGTGCGACGTTGTTTCCGTCTTTTTCTTCGATGACGTCGAAAGATTCCAAGACGCGGGATTTAGCGCACTCGATGACACCCATACGTGCTTTTCTTTCGTCTTCGCAGCAGCGGATGGAGAATGGGAAAGTGGCGAATTTGGAGCTGACTTCAGAGTAGAGAGATCTGGCGACTTGCATTTTTAGTTGGTAGGTGGTACCAGATTTAGCAAAAACGGTGGTTCTGTGCTTGGTGGTACGGGGTTTAGCTTGACCGCCTGCAACGAGGATGTCAATGAGGTAGACTTCACCAACTTCGATTTCGTTGACCTTGACTTTGAATTTTTGGTCTTCTCCAGGGTTTAAAACGATGTGTTTTTCGCCATCAATTTTATTTCTGATTTGGTTGTGGCAGAGTGAGCCTTCCAATGGGAGACAACCAAAGGTTTGGGTGATCTTTGTGGCGACATCACTGATATCAGTAGACTAAAAATAAGTATGAGTGGGTGGGCAAATGTTAAAAAAGATAAGCGATAAGTGGAGAAGGTTAGGCGGATAAGAGAATATAGAGAAGAATGTATAAGTAAAAAGAAAAAAAAGATGTAAATATACTTTTTTTCCGGGTTTGATCATGCGGAGGATACCTTCAGCAGCATAGTGAGCAGCAGCAAGCAAGTCAGCATTTTCACCAGTTACAGGTTCAGCCTAAGAAGCAGGAGATTCCAGAAAGGTGAAAAAATGGGCAAGGGGGGGGGGGGGATATAATAAAAGTGTATGTGTTAAAAAGTGGATTAAATACCTCGCTAGCGCCAACAACGACGGTGTGACCGACAACAGCAGCTAAGCCATCGAAATGAGCACCGATTTGGCTATTGGTTTAAAAAAAAAGAGGAGGTATTGATAAAAATATTGTTTGGCGTAAGATATATTTAGAGCGAAAATTAGGGAGGAGAAAAGTAGGAAACGTACATTTTGACGATATCGCCCTTTTGGAGGGGTTTAGCAGATTCGGCGTCAGATTCGACTGGAGAGAAATGGCAGGCGATGCTGTTAACGGAGACGCTGGTGGGGTAAGATAGACCTCTGCTAATTTTAGATTTAGCGTAAGTTTTTTTGCAGAGTTCATCGACTTTGTTGTCACCGACTTTGCAGAGCTCGTAGATGGAGGCGTTTTCTTTGACCTGTTCGATCACAGCAGCCAAGGCAACTATATTAGGAATAAAAAAAAGCAGTAAATAAAATGTGATTTAAAATGAATAGTGGAAATATGCGGAATATAGTTGCGAAAAGAAAAAAAAGGTTTTGTATGTAAAAAGCGTTTTATTCTTTGTCACAACAAAAAATCTGCACGAAATTATAGGCGGGAGGGGTGAGGGGAGAAAGGGATAAGCGAGGTGGTATATTGAATAATATAATATTAAAAAAAAAATAAAAATGGTAGGGTTAGGAGCTTACGATTGGCAACATTGGCAGCGGATTTGTATTTGTCAATGACGACAGAGTTATCCAAAGTGTACTCTTCTTCAGGCTGGGCGGTTTCAGGCTTAGCCTTCTTCTTAGTATCTAAAACTTTAGTTCTCATCATTTTGTCTATAGTTCTTGTATTAAATAGAAAATGGCTGCCAGTTTAGGAATCTTGTGTTATTATTTATATATATAAATATATAGCTATAAGAAAAAAAAGTAAATAAAAAATAAAAAATCTCTTAATGAGTAAAAAAAATTTTTTTTTTTGTATAATAATAGGAAAAGTTTATGTTCCAGTAACAGTAATTCGCAGTTTTAGGTATGGGGAGGGGTGGATTTTGTGGACGAATCTTATTTGCCGGGACGAAAGAGTAAATAAAATAAAACCAATGATATGCTGGAGTAAGGGTGAATCAGAAATTGATCCGGCCAATAGTCCGAATATATAGGAATTAATAAAAATGGGAGTGGAGGGGGAAGAGAGGGGAGGTTAAGCCTATAAGATTTCAGAGTTGGGGACATTAAAAGCTCTTAAGATTAAATGTCTCTTATATAAATAAAATATTAGAACTAATAATATAGCGCAAGGTACATTTCCTCAACCACATAGGGTAGATAAGATGGACTGGAAAGTTCTTTTAAGCTATTTTGAATCATTCGAGGCATAACAAACAAAAGAAGTAAAAAAAAAAAAAGGAGTAGGGATGAGATATTTAATTAAACTGCAGATTTGAGAGTAAAGTACAATAAGAAATGAAAAAAAAAAAAGTTTGTATAAGTGGAGGGAGTAAGTATGGCAACTGAATTTTTTTGCAGAAAAGAAAAGACGTGGAAGTGATTTAAGCGCTAGTTAATCCGAACCTTTCAGCGCGTTTACGCTTTTTTTTTTCTTCTTCAGATATAGCAGCTTCTGGGGCAGACGAGGAGGTAGCTGCAGAGTTGGCAACAGGTGTGGCTACAGTACCGAATCTTTGCTGTCTTTTCAGTAATTTTTCCTTTTCAGACTAGTTATAAAGTGGATAGGGTATAAATTAATTCAGTGAAGTAAATGAGTATGTAAAAGGAGAAAAAATAAATAAATAAATCTGTCCTAGTGGAAAAAGAATAAGGCTACTTGCGAATATGTAAGTAAAAATGTTGATTGAATTACCTCAGATAATTCGAGTGCGTGTTTTAAAGGATTCTTACTACTGGCTGTGCTTTCAGCAACAGGTAAACCAAACCTTTGGGCTCTCTTTTTCAAAACTTCAGGGTCTATTTCCAATGCACCTGCAGAAACTATTGGCTGCTTTTTAGCAGCAGGTTCAGAGGCTGGGGTTGCTGTTGGTATAGAGATGCCAAATCTTAATGATCTTTTCCTCTTTATTTCTTCTTCAGTCAATATAGAGGAATCGGCGCTGTTTAGTCCAAACTTTTCTGCGCGGAGCTTAAGCTTTTCAGATTCAGTTAATTCTTTAGTATTTTTCAAATTTTTACTTACATCGCTACTTGAAACATCAAATATAAACGATTAGTATACAGATTTATATATAATTATATAGAAACAAAGATAAAAAAAAGTAAATTAAGTATGGATTTTATAGATACTAACTTTGTAATGTTTGAAGCAGAGGTAGTTTCAGAGATATTTGAAGCAAGTTGGGTTTTTTGTATAGAATCTTGAGGAGCAGTAGGAGAAGAATTTTTTGTTTCAGGTTTACTTTGATCTTGCTGGCTGACAGCAGAATTTGCATCCAATTTAGCAGCGCTCTGGGAAGAAGGAGTGTCGCTGGACCCAATTATTCGGGATATAAGTTCGTCTTTCTTGCCCTCAACGCTGAGGTTTCTCTCTTTGAGTATAGCTTTTAGCTCAGGGACTTTTAGTTTTTTCAAAGACTTTTCGTCGAGCTCCATGTTAAAGTTTACTCGAATTAATTAATTTTTTTTTTTTGTTAATAGCTTGAATGAGTTTTAGGAAACTTTTATCAGTTTAAAAATTATATAAAAAAGGTGGAATTAATTATGACTATTGAAAAATGTCTCAATAAATAAAGGCAATCAACAAATTTAGTGAATACAATTTTTTTTTTTTTTTGTTGCTTTTTGTAAAGTAATCTTTTAAAACTCTAACAATTATTCGTTAAGATTTTGAAGTTCGTGTTAGAATTCAAAATTGTCTGACCAATAAAATGGATGTGGTATTCACAAGAAATGAAATAACAGCGAATGGGAATATCGAATTCAAAATAGAACTATCAACGAACGGATTTATCCAAAGTTTATATCTTTTGGATTTAAATCACCAAAATTTAATGCAGATCTGATAAATAATTCCCTCTTGAATACTTAGAGCCAATGATGTTAATGAATAAAAGCATCATGCTAGCTTACATACATCCATTCGCTTATATCGTGCCAATTTTTGGACTTGTTAATAGCTGACCAATGGACGCAGATAGTTTTATATCCAGGATGCTAAAAGGCTTCCATTGGCTTTTCAGCAGAAATATTTCTGTTTAGCTCTCTGTTATTCTTCAACAGAAAAGCATCCAAATATAGTTTATACTTATACAAAAGTCCCACTAGAGCTTTAGTAGGCATCCTTTTATCTAACTCAGCTATACTAAAATTTCATACAGCTTTACACATTCCATGGTAAGATATACTGTAGGCAGCTTTACGCTAGTCCACAGGATAAAAGTATAGAAACGACTAGACCTATTAGTTCGGCACGGTCTCAGACAATAGTTGTACACGAGTCTAGCGTTCTATAGAAACAAAGATGTATTCCGTTTATCAACTTATTGCTGGTGAGCCTTTCTGAATATTCCGTCGTTTGAGTGGGAGCTTATTTTTTATTAATCCTGTTAGATATACCCTCTGATCAAGTGCTAAATAACATCAAAGAATTCGTTTTTTTTTTTTGGAACGAGATTACTTGAATGCCTGCCTGTATCCCCAGCCATCCAGCCTGCTTGAAGCTACACTTAAATTTTTTCATTAAATTAGTTGTTTGATACCATCCCCCTTGAATATATAGCTGGTAAACCAACTGAGGGTCAAATGTAGTACAATGCTGTTTTTTTTTAAATACTATGCACCAGTTTCTATTTTTATTTTAGATGTTTTGTTTTACTTTGCATCCACTTGCACCGAAGTGATAAATATCAGAGTCATTTTATAAAGCAGAAAAAAAAAGTGCCTTGTTAGTACACTACATTTAAAATCATGTTCGATAATGGTTACTGTATTTTGGGCTGCAGATCGCTTATTTTACCATTTGTCGGGCCAATGGCTATGTCTGAGAAGATTTAACAATTATTGGCTGCCTCATATTTCATAGCAAATAAGAGATTATATTGCTGTTTATAAATTTATCAAGTATTAGCTTGGTTGGCTAATTTTGGCAGTGTTAAAATCGTTTATCGTTACTATAAGGTTTTATCCTCTCAAAACAAACCATCCATAAAAATTCATAACTTGTTGATTCGCTTGAGAAGATTTAAAAATATGATCTATTTGACAGAAAATTTTGAAGTGCCAATAAATAACTTGTATTATACTTTTTATCATTTGAATTTAGCTCATTTCATCGCAAATCTCAAAAATAGCTTAATTTCAATTTCAAAAAACCCTAATAAAAATATTTCAAAAAGTCCACTTATTGCAGAACAGAAAAATCATTCGCTGAATTTTCGATCCATAATCTAACTTCGATCATATTTGTGTTTCATTTTTAATATTTATAATTTAACTAAACTAGTCATAATTTTACTCGCCCAAAAAATAAATCCGCCCTCCTTATACTACTGTTCTATATCCTTAATCATCCACCTCTCACGCCTAATATACATACACACATACATCCACTACCTTCTAATAACTATTAATATGGACACCCCCACTGATCAACCTATCGACTACGATAATGGTCCGAATGAATGGTCAAATGAAATCTCCTCTTTCTACCAAAACCTAAATTTAGATCCTGACTTATACTACTGTATAGATAAACTTCCCCGATATGCCAGAGTTGTAGGCTTCGATTACCGTATCAATCACATTTCCGACCCTCTTACAACCCAGCCCCCTTTAAAAAAATATAAACTTGAAGATTCAAAGCTCCCCACACAAGAAAACACCGTCCAAGCTAACGACAAATTAAACATTGCTTTCAAAACTGATATACATAACTTAACCTCACTGTCCTCTCAACTCGAAAAAGAGGTTGGTTGCCAAGTCTCCATATCAAACACTATTCTCGGTCTCTTAAGAATATCTAACGGAAAAGCTAAAATAAACTCCTCTAATCTGTAAGCATTTGTCTTTATAACCATTAAACTCACGCCCTACTTCCCTCTATCTTTATATCTAATCCACTCTTCCCCTATAATCAAAGCATTCCAATCACTAACTATTTGATACCCCAAACTTTTTATTATTTTAACGCATCATAGTTATAAAACTGGAAAGGTACAGATAAAATTATTTTAGCTACTAGCCACTTTCCGCAGCCTAAATTAAAAATTTCTAGTGCGAATCAACTATATTTTGTACTCAACTCTCACATACTTTATGCTTTTTTTTTTAATGCATTTTTAGATTATTGGCTTTGACTTAAGCTCTGCCATAGCCGCTATAAGCTTAGACGTAAAACCCAATGACCATGTCCTCGATCTATGTTGTGCCCCTGGCGGAAAACTCCTATTCATCGCCGATAAAATTCATTCACACGGTGCTCCCCATTCTTTATGTTCTGGCTCTGTGACTGGTGTCGATATTTCCAAAAAAAGACTATCCACTTGCCAAAGCTTAATAAAAAAATCAAAATCCCAGTCCAAAATTCGAATTCGTTTGTTTGCTTCTGACGGAACAACATTCAACGTCCCGCCCCCTGAAGATAGTTGGTGGGACTATTCCACCTTGAAGCAACAGAGCTGCAAAAAGCTGCAGCCAAAAAAAGTCCCTATCGATTCGATATCTACCCCGAATATAAAGCCCTTCTTCTCGTCAAAACTTTTGCGCAATATTTACACACCCCCTCTCGAAATCACAGCCGATACACGCATTCGTAAATACAACAAAGTTCTCGTCGACGCCGAATGTTCACACGATGGCTCATTAGTGCACCTTTCAAAGTACATCAACAGCAACTCGCAGTCCATTTTCGGTAAACTTGACTCTGATTTCTTGTCCCAAGACCGTTTGGAAAGCGTCTCCGAACTACAACTTGATCTTATCCTCAATGGCTGGAATAACCTATCGACAGGCGGTACCCTTGTTTACAGCACATGTTCCCTCAGCTACAAACAAAACGAGCTGGTAATCGCAAAATTCTTGGAAACTGTATTCAAAAATTCTTCAAGGTAAAAAGACATTAATTAAAATTAAAAAAAAAAAGTCTCGCGTTTAACATTTCTTGCTTTATTTTCCTCATCCTACACTCTCCCCCTCTTTCCAAATTTCCTCCATGCTCAATATAAAATTGTTTTTTTAACTTCACTCTCACTTTACTTTATTTATTTTTTGTTTTGTTTTTTTTTTTTAAAAAAACCTGGTTAGCGCGATCCCAGATGTTATACCTCTAGACGAAACGCTGCTGAAAAGCTCGCATTTCGCAAATTCTCAACTCTTGCTCGACCAAGTTCACCACATTTATTCGGAAGTAAAGTACCCTTGGATCTCAATGATAACCAACTGCGCAAGACTTGACCCAAGATACTCCGACACTTCTGGAATGTTCATTGCTAAAATTATTAAAAGGTCAAGATGATAATCTTGTACACACTTATTTCCTCCAGAGACTTTTTTTTTTTTTAAAAAAAATTGCAAGTAATAGATACTGTAAATAATTAAAGCGCAAATATACGTATATACAAAACTATATTTTATTCCAAGAAAAAGATTTTTTATAAAAAAAAAAAAAAAGTATATAATACAGGATATAAACTTAAATCAAACCAAGAACGCCGCGTCCTATTTTTTATTAAATCTTACTAGGTTATTTCTTATTAAAGTCAGAAATGTTAATAATACTAGGCTGCGAATAGCCGAGACTAGAGAAATTGCCAGACAAATTGACTAGAACAACTTTCTCAGAAACTTTAACGTATCGCGTTGAATCTTCAGAATCTCTGCCTGGCGACGATTGTGTGCTAGATAGTGAAGATAGTTCAGGCGAGGATAACACAGACGCTGCAGAATCACTGCTAAGCGAACCATCTAGCGCAATACTAGACTGCTCCAGTTGGCTAGCCAAAGTCTCGCCGCGCTTGCCCTTACCTTCGAGCAATGAGTTACCGTGCTTCCCATTTCCGCCAAGAATATCCATTCGGTACGAGTCGTAACTTGAGCTAAAATCAAGCAAATCGACGCCACCGCTCCTGCTACCTTGGTTGCTCAAGTTTACTTTATCTACCGAAACGCGCTTTGATAATATCGGAATGCTGCTATAGTCATTATATATTGGTCGCGAGATGCTCGTTTCTTGCGTACCATCTTCCATCTCGCGCTGTTTCGCATTGCTATACGCGCCACTGGTTGATGCTGCTCCTGTTGTCGCCAAATTGTGATGTGGTGCACCTCCCTCGTGGTACTGCCTCATACTATCTACCTTGTCAAGGTCGATCTTGTAGCTAGGAATGAATGTCGAGTTCAGATGGAACTTTTCATTCTGCTTTTCCTGTTTTCTATCAGCGACGGATTTGCATATCTCCGCGATTTTCCTGTGGTTTTCAGGTACATTCATTTGCATCTCAGAATACAGTCGCGTAATTTCATCAATTCGTTTCGCTGCATCAACACCCTCTATAACTGTCTCGCTTGATGCATTACTATCGTTTTGATACCCTTTATTATCACCTAATCTATGATATGGTATCGGGAATGGGTTGACAAAATCCCTGTACTTGTTCGACGAATCCGCTGTTGCACATGAGCTGCTTCCGCTCATGCTCATCATATGCGGTTCGCTGATATCAGACTTGTCAAACTGCCGCTTCTTGGCCTCGACTTTGTTTCCCATAACTGAATTCAGCGCCTTCTTCATATAGTATGACCTGTAAAACTCGTTCTCTTGCTCTACAAGACCGTTTCCTACCTTGCGGAAATTATTCTTTTCTTTTAATTGCGAGACCTGGCTCGACTGATTTCTTGTCTCCGACATGTCGACTGAATGATTGTTAGCCCCTTTTGCATAACTCTTCGCTTCTAACGGGTACTCGACTTGCTCTAACGTCCTATCATTATAGTACCTCGAGTTTAGCTTGCTAGCTCGCCTGTCAATCGCTTCTACTACCATGTTGGTACTTCCACTGCTGCTGGGATTCATCGTTTTTGACGAGCTATTGTTACTTTTAGCTTCTCTTAGACTCGTAAGGTTCGACAGGCTTGACCGCAAGTACTTGAATCCAGAAACTCCTTGCGAATTTGTATCTTCGCCTTTCGTGCTTTTTTTGTTCTTGCTCCCTGCTCCGCTGACCCAAACATCTCCCCCATTTTTGCCATCCCTTGCAGATGACTTGAATATTGACCTATTAAGTGAATCAAGAAGAACCTGCCCTTTTGAGCTCCACGCCAGCTTGGATACCGTCTGCGCATCCGAAAAGTCGCAGCACTCAAATGCTAGAAATATCTGATTTTGGTAAAAAAACCGTATACCAACTTCTTCCAAATCAACGCTGCTACTACCCATGAAAAAGAATGGAGCCTTCTTGGTCTTCACCTCGTTATCAAACCCTTCGCTCAAATCGCCGCTTTGGCTTTTTTCTCTATCGTCTTCAGATATCACCTGTAAATTCGAGCCTAGGTAAAACTCTGGTCCCTCCTCGAGTAGCCTGGACAGCTGGATCGATTCTATCCTTGATATAGTATGGTATTTGTTGTACCAGTGGAAAACCAACTTCGCCTCAAGCGCAGCTATCCACAAGTTCCACTCTGTCCGTGCAATAAACAAATCGTACCTCAGGAAATACATAAATTCAAGCTCCATACGATTAATCTCATTGAGTGTAAATATTTCATGTGATATAGAATACCAGCTATTGTTATGGTACGCGTCATCATACAAATACTTGGTCGCTACACATAACGACGCAATCACAAGACGGTATGTTGAGTTCGGAGATCCTATCATCGTTGGATTATTCGCCTTAACTCTCGTCAAGTATAGCAATGCAAGAGCAATACACACTATTGGGGTCTTCGTCCTCTCTGTCAGTGTTGTAATAAAGTCCTTTAGCGTCGGAATCGACTGCCCATTTGTACTAGCCCCATATTCTTGCTCATTAACTTTTGCTGATGACGATTTGTTAATTATCTTAGACAAACCTTGCTTATTGTATTCATGAGTGGTTCCAGTGAAAAGTTCGATAACCATAATTTCCATCAACTCTATAGCGAAATACATGTAATCCCAAAATATATTTAATTTACTTTTCATTTACACTATTCACTCTCTTTAAATCATTTTTAAATAGCATTAAATTAAAGATAAAGTGTTACAGAATAGTATATACGTGTCTAACGCTAATTGAAAATAAACTATGAATCTGCCAATAATTGTCTTACCTATCATTTGCGAATTTAATATCGCTTTGTCCTTTTCACTCGACATAGGAACTTTCTGTTTCCTTATCGTTGACCCTAGCTTCGTTGGAAATTTAGAGCTATATTTTTTGATATTTCTATTAACGCCAAACATTGTTTTCTTTAATATCAAATTGAGAGTACCAATATTTTGTTTAAATTGCAATGTTGGATACGATTGCTAATCAGATATTTGTCAATACTAATGTAGGGCTAAATATTCTTTAGACTGACTTTTCTATTATAATTATATTGTCTAGTCTTTATGGTAAACAATATTGCTTCTTATGTGTTTTTTTGAGTATAATTGGTGAATATATATTCCAAAATAATGGTTACTGATCTTAAACTTGGTTCTTTATTTGTATCCAAGTAAATTGATATTTCTTTGAATCGAATAAATTAGGATAATTATAAATTAATAAGGATATATATCCTATTTTACCTTCATAGAAGGTGTATAAATTAATACTTTGGTGATTTATTAAATCTCCGCTGGTTTATAGATTAGATTGACTGATCACTTGCAAACAAATAATGTAGATTTAATCGAGTTATGTGCAAGCTTTCTGTATAATTGATTGACGCGAAAATAAAGGGAAATAATAAGAATTCTTTCTGTTTCTTTATTCTTATTTATTGATTATGTAGCTGGATTAAATTCGAATTCTTGTGGAAGGGAAATGCTATAAAGGTTATTTTATCCGAGCTTCAGTTATGAATATTTGATATTATATATATTTATTCTCTTCAGTCTATGTATATGTATTTTGTTACTCGATCTATTTAATAATGATACAAGTCTTGCTTCTATAGCTTTTTCACAATAAAAATAGGAGCGTTAAAAATATTTTGTATAACTTCTATTATTATTGCAATGTAAAACAAAAATTTAACTAATATATAGTTCTAATGTCTTTAAATGCGGTTAATTTATGAAAAGTCTTTAAATAGCAAAGAATTATTATAAAGTTAGTGTCGGCTGAGAGCCAAAAGAGATAAAGAAATAAGCTGAATAAAATTATAATGAATAAAAAGATAGGGAAGAGTAGGTCGTTATAAATTAATTAAAAGGAATAATATATAAAAATAGGATTTTGTCTAAAAATTCAAGTTCACAAGTATTTTTCCTCACCCTTTTCTAAAATTATTTTACAGAGCCTATTATTGAAATATTGGGCCCGTAAAGTAAATCTTTGAATGTGGTAATGGGTTGATTGTATTTAGAATTATTGTCTTGGTCTATGAGGCGCATTTAAAGAAAGTAACGTATTGTCACTTTTTATTTATTTTATCTGCATATAAATAAAAGAATTATAAATATATTGTATTCATATTTCATAAATAGTCCTCTTCCTTGCTTGATGATTATAAGGTATTATCATTAAAAAAAATGCGTCCAGCAGAGAAAAGTTAATTATTTTTTTATAATTAATTTTTTATATTGCTTAATATAGTTAAATACTCCAATATTGTAATATTATGAAGTTTACCGAGGAGAAAATTTTCGTTTAGTGGCTCAACATATT
Organism: Smittium culicis; assembly: GCA_001970855.1. Classification (NCBI taxonomy): domain Eukaryota; kingdom Fungi; phylum Kickxellomycota; class Harpellomycetes; order Harpellales; family Legeriomycetaceae; genus Smittium; species Smittium culicis. The sequence goes on along the minus strand of LSSN01002581.1, from coordinate 13,349 downwards.
TTACAAGTAATTGATGTTTTTTATCCAAATTCTTATGAATACACTATTAAAAACTGTAAAAGCTAATTTAAAAAAAATAAACTCATCTAAGTTAACAACTACAATTAAACAATCAAATAACAGGTAGGTTCGCCGAACAATCAATGTTTACATTATTCAATTAATTTTAAATAAAAATAAATCTACATTTTTAGTTATTTGCGCTGATTCTATTTGCCAGCCATTATTATTTTTTTTTCAGTATATGTTAGTTCATTTATATATATAAACAAACGTGAAAATTCTTACAAAATCTAGTATTAAACTGCGTCAATTCGCGATACTTTCTCAGCAAACCCCTCCATTTAAATGCAAAATCAGACAATTAGGAAAAAAATTTTTCTTTTCAGAAACGTTTTACACATAATTTTTGTATTGACTGGAATTTTAAAATAAAAACAAAAGTGTAAAAATTCTTAACGATGCATATCTTTGTCTTCTCCTATTTGCTAAAACCACTTTTTCTCACTGTTGATATACGATTATTGCTTGTAAGAATGTCGTATTTTTATTTTATAGGCACATAAAGCATATATGTATAACTTGTATTTTATTGTTTAAAAAGACAAATATTGTAAATAGTTTTTTTTTTTTTTGATTAACATAAAAAATGGAAAATTAATTGGCTCATTTTTTATAAAACCAATTAAAAATAATGATGGTAAACTATGAACAATAAAAAAAAATAAGAATGATGAAACATAAGCTTAGGATCGGTATACTAGAATATGTTCTTGGTCAGTAAGATGGATTCTAAGGTATAAAATTAAAATCAAAAAAAATTAATAAAGAAAATATATAAAATATAAAAAAAAAATATAATGTAATGTAAAATTCACCTATAGTATTGGTTAATAAATCAGACTCACTAGCCATTTTAATGGCATTGAGGGTTATGCTGAGGTTAGAGTTTTTAATACTTTTTAATGGTACTGCAAAGCTGTCATTATGAGAATGTTTGCTAATAATTTTCCCAAGGATTCCTACAACATTTACCAACCTAAGCAACACATCTGTATTATCAATTTGGGCAGTATTCGCAGCATTAATTTCTACAAATGAAAGCTGAGACTCGGAATTCAAAAATTCCGATGATAATTCAACTAGATTTGACATAAGCTCAATTTGATTAACATTCAGCCTTTCAAAGAATGACGTGTCTTTACTCAATTCAATTTTGTTATAAAGGAGATAAGCCAAGTTCATCAGAAAGGATGAAACCGCTAACTTTAAGTTTTTATTAGGGCTTGATGATAATATTAATTTACAAATTTTTAAAAGCTCTTGGCCTGACAGTGCGATTTCGATTTGACCGTCAGCACAGCTAAACATGTTCACTGACATTCGCATAGCCATGATAGCTCTAGCTTGTATTCCATCTAGGTTATTATTTTCATAGTCACTAACAATATTCGAAGACTTTTCAATAAATACTTCTAGACTGTCTCCAGCGAGCAAATGTTTTCTTATCTCACCGTTAAAATGTATTTTACTGGCCGCCAGCCTAATGATATCTAAAAGAGGGAACCTATACTCAATGGGCCAGGACATTACCCTAGAAACAACTTTATCAATTCCTTGAAATATTACATCTTCGCCAGAGCTTTCTTCTCCAGAAATTTTATTTAAAACGGCTTTAATTATACTCATTTCGTCTTGATCAAAAGATTTATCGGAATTTTGTATTTTGACTTTAGAATTAAACTCTTCGAGTTTTTTGTAAATTGCACTTGGATTTCCAGATTCCATATTTACATATTTTTTCTAAAAAGCCAAAAAAAAAAAAGTTTATTATAAATATATTAAGGATACCAAAAAAACGATCTTACTGGACAAGTAAATTCTTTAGCAGAACTTTGCGTAATTCTGGCAGCTGATTGTGAGTTGCTTGATATATACCTAGACCCTCCAGTAAAGGGATCTTTGTAGTTCGAAAGTGAGCCCATACTGGTAGTATCTGAGCCATTTGCTACATATCTAGATCCACCAGTAAGTGGGTCCCCGCCTGTTTGGTTTGAACCGATTTCTACACCTTCAGCATTTCGAACGATGAAGTTTGCTATTTCATCAAGATATGTTCCACTTAATTCGTATTTATTGATAAAATTCTGTGCAGCGGTGTATGGATTTTCTTTGAATTGTTTAAAAAAAAATTACAATTAATGGCTTGAAAAAGATAAATGAATAATCTGACTTGAAGAGTATATTTTGAAATCCAATAAAAATAATTGGTTTAATATCTATATGAATTACCTGTGCAGTTATAAGGTAGTTTTTTGACTGGCTTTCCATCCTCTAGATCAACAGAAAAAACATAATCGTACTCTTTACCCTCATAAAGCTGTTTTCTCTCCTGTCCCACGGCATCAGTTACAACACCTACTTTAAGCCAGTTATTCGTGGATGAATCCCACTGATGAGCCTCAACTTCACTGCCATTTTTTACCATTATAACTTGTTGATCCTTGGTTCCTATATAAGAAAAAAATAAAAACGAATAAAATTGACGGTATAAATATTGAATTATATAAAATTATGGTATTTAATGAGATGGGAAAATGTTATACTAACCTGGCTGTAACAATCTCTCAACACCAGGAAGCTTATCTGAATTAATCTTTTCTTTGGTTTTTCTATTATATAATAAAATTTTAATAAAAATCTTGCAATGAAATAAGGTAAGATAAAAATATAAATACTTTGATTCTGCAAAATTAGCATTAGCTTCGTTAAAGATTTTTAAAGTATCAGAATCTGCGTATCGTTCCTTGTCTCTAGTAAATACGTATGCGCTGTTATTGCTTGTACCACAAACAATATCGCCATTAGAAATTGTAGAAACGCACCAAATAGAAGTCGCAGGTAAGATAATGGTTTGTACATCTACCCCGTCTATTAAAAATTTATTTTATTTTTTAGTAAACCGAGGGAAGTTATTTTCTATTTAAAAATAAACTAAAACTACCTTTCCATAATTTTACGGTTCGATCTTCTGAAGAGGATACTAACTCTCCGGTGGGCAATAAATCTAAGGAGTAAATGAATGAACTATGGCCAAAAAGCTCCATTAAGCAAGATCCTTCTTCGCTCCATATTCTTATACAGCTATTATAAAGATCAAATGCGGGGTTTAAAAGTTAGTTGATATTATTAATATATCAAATAATAAGTAAAAAAAATACCTGTCATTGCCAGCTGAAGCAAAGCTTCCATTATTTAGATCTACAAGTGCTCTCACGCAATCCTGGTGTCCAGTGTAAGTATTTACGGATACTCCATTTATCCAGCGCCTAATTGTTTTATCCGCAGAAGCTATGATTTCAGAGTAAAAAAATATATAATTAGATATAAGAAAGTTGTAGCTATATTGATTTAATATACCAGTTAAAACAGAGTTGTTATTAAACTCTATAATATCCCAAATAGCATATTCATGGCCAACTAAAGTATACTCGCACTGGTAATTATTCCAGATTTTTGCAGTTCTAAAAAGAATTAAAAAATTATATTGTAATGCGGTAAAATGTAGTGTTTAGATATAAAATACTAGATTACTTGTCCCATGAGCCTGAAAATATCTTTCCATCGCTTGAGCTAGATAGAGTACAGACATTATCAGTATGCCCAATGAGTGTGAAAATAGGATTTGAGCAATCCAATATGTCCCAAACATATATTATTTTATCGGAACCTCCAGTAACAACATAGTCTAACACGTAATAAGTGGATTAGATATGATAATATGGTAGAGTATTTAACAATGTTACAGTTCCCGGCTACTTTTAAAATGGTTACAGAGTTTACATAGCTACTATGTGCAATTAGCATTTTTTCCATGCTAAAATTAACAGAACCGTGCCTTTCCCAAATTCCAGCAGTTTTATCTCGAGAAACTGTTACGATGCAATCATCATTTGTAGACGAAACACCGCGAACCTTAAATTAAAGATAAAAACAATAGTTTATTTTCTATGATAAATTCATCACTAAGTTTGATATAAAAAGAAAGTGAAAAAATGCAATTTCTAAATATTGGAGGAGGGGGCGTAAGTAATTTATATATGGCGAGCTTATTTAAAAAAGGGCTTACATCGTCGTGATGACCAGAAAGTATTGTCGATAATTTAAACATTTCCATTTAGGCGGTAATTTTTGTATACAATTTATGTTATTAGCGAGGATAAATGAGTTTGCAGTGAAGAAAGTAAGCAGTATGGTTTATTTATATTTATTGTGTATACTTTATATATCGAAAAAATATAATTATGTTTTTACTAATTAAAAATAGCAGTATTTTCATTTTTTGGCAAAATGCGCTCATTTCTAAAAGAGTTGAAATTAGCAACTATTTAGTAGCCAATAGATGCACATTTATGTACTATTAGCTTTGCGTATATTAAGTCTTTATGTGCAACTATTGGCTAGCAGCACATTTAATTGGATTACGCAGTTAGTATTGGGGTGTGGAGTAAGACAGAATCTATCAGGAAAAAAACTGTTATGCTTAAAGGCGTGATCTATTATATAGCGTTCGAGATCCAGCTACCGCCTTATAGCTTAATGATCCGTTTTTATGCCTGTAATATTTCATATTAAGCGACTGTTCTGCTGGTACATAGAAAGCGAAATAATCTTTATGTTAAATTATAAATGATTTGAAAGTATGAGTTTATAGCCTTAGTCCTAACTAGAAAACTCTGGCCTAATTTATATAAAACGTGTTTATGACTAGTAAAATGTTTAGATTTATATAAAAGCTTCTGTTCAAATACAATATGATTTGTATAAGCTATCAATTTCTGTACAAGTCTACATATTAGTGCTGTAAAATAAATCAATATTATAAGACTATTTACCCTTATTGTGAATGCAATAGACTATGCTACATAAACCCATCATAATTGCACAAATTAAAATATTGAAGCCATGATAAATGAAATTTTATACATCATATTCAATACTCTAATAATTTCAAAATGTAACATTGCGCTTAATTTCCAACACAGATTTATATAGACACAATAATCTTGCAATATTCCAAAAATCGCAAGTTAAATACCAACATATATTTACTTTATCAGCAATGTTAGTTAGACACTGAGCTCCCCCCCCCCCCTGTAAAAAAACTGACCTGCTCACTCATTTACTCGATAGACACTGAAATAAATATCAATAGGTATCATTTTTGCTTTTTTTCAAAAAAAAAAATTAATGCAAGGGCTATTTTTATTTACATGAGATTCTCTTAATCAGGAAGGTTTATTTACTCATGGTTAATATTTCTTATAGTGAAAAATATAAAAATTTCAAAACCAGAGATATTTAATTTTACTTGGAATCAGCCATAGATTCTAGAGTAATGTATATATATATTTATATTTGACTCCTGTTCTGATCGCCGCCTCTCCTCTGAACCTAAAACCTCTTTAAATACACTTTTTTACAGCTAGAAATGTGGTAATAGGGCTTAAAAAATGGGTTTGAGAATAATTTTTAAAAGTAAAATAGTGAAACATGATCGCAAGTATTATAGAATTCAAAAAATTTAGCTCTCATAACTTTAATAATTATTGCTCAAAACTATTATGATAATAACGTGGATATACATTATATTACGACCTGGGACTAAGAGGAATATTGATAAAGATATTGAATTCAGGCAGAAAAAATAATTTAAATTATAGATTTGCACATATAAAATTTTAAATAAAAGTGACGATTTCAGCTTATAATATAATATAAAGCGATCATTATGGAAAAAGAAGGTTTTAAATACATTGAAAATATCAAACTAATAAGATAGCTGTATACGAAAAAGGAATATGGTTAAATATTTATATTTTACAGCGTTTGCTGATAATCAGCTTGGCTTATTTGGTTTAGATGAAGCTAAAACTCGACTTTTACCAAGTCTCCTAAAAAGGCTATTAATAATTTAAAACACGCATGTTTACAGTTCCTTAATAAACTTGGGCAAGCTAAGAGTATACACTTGACTTGGTTAAAGATGATTACAATTGTTCTCTGATATTACAGCTAATTAGTAGTATGTTGAACAATAATTCCTATTTTACTATGCTTTAATTTAATAAACTCTCTGAGTAAAAAAAAAGAAATACTTTGCTTAAATTTGCTCGAAGCATTAGCGTTTTCGTTTATTACTGGATATAAGGGTTAGTAAGCTATGATAATAAACTATTGGATATAAATTACACGAAATAAATCTTGCTTTGCTTTGTGATTTGTTGGTAGACTCAAGCTTATGTCAATATCCATCTAATTAAAACTCGAAAATAGCAGTTTGAGGCTATTAAAAAAAATAGATATTTGAAATTTCGCTTCAAACTTGCAGCTTGTATTATCAACTGAGTATTAAACCCTACACCATTTGTACTTTCCACCTACTGGAACAAGACATGACTATAAATAAGTGCTTATATACCGATCTCATATATGGAATTTGAAAATAGGATACCAAAAAAACAGAAGATTAGTATGGCTTCAAAAATATCTCTCTAAAGGCCAACTACCTGAAAGCTTTGATATTTATGAATACTCTTCCAACTATTCTGATAGATCGCTAATTTTAAGGCTAATAAGAATTTCTGAAGCCTGCCCTGGATTTTCTGTCGAATGTTTAAGGCTTGCTGCGAACGATTTGAAAAATAATACCTACGATACGAAGCTTTATTTGAGTCTCTTGAGAAACATAAATTTTATTGTCAGCCGAAGTAAAGATAAAGATGAAGAAGGAAAAACAAATATAGATTATATAGATGAAGATTGGGTCAGTGCTATAGATACTAAAGTTTCCGAAGAAACTGAAAAAATAGAACAAGAATTAAGCATTTACAGAGCGAAAATGAACAAAGATAAAGTTTGGGTAATCATTAATTTCTAGTTTATTCTGTTCTAAAGTTTTAATATTTCTCCTTTTTTCGATTTTTTAATCACTTAGTCAGGGATAATGAATCTGGGTTCCTTGTATTATAAAGCTGGCGATTTACCAAATGCACTAAAACAGTACCTCAGATTGCGTGACTGCTGTGATGATTTAAACAAACTAAATCAAATGAGTTTATCAATAATAAGGGTATAAGAAAATAACCTCTACCTTTTCTTTTAGTATAAATTTAATCTATATTCATAAAAACGCATAGGTATCTATTTTAATGAACGACTATGATACGGCTGCCGGCTACTGCAAAAAATTATTGACCTCAAAGCTAAGCATCCCTGAGAACGGTCAGTATGTACTTGCCAAGGCTGCATATGGTATAATCAACTATGTTACTGGAAACTATGCTGAGGCACTTAAAACGTTTCTTGACCTCGAATATAACGATAAGCAAGATTTTAATGGGGTAAAATATACATCTTTTCAATTAATTTATTTCTATATTATTCAACGCTTAGAAAAAACAAACCTTTGCTAAGATTACTTATTAATGACAATAGATCACTTGTAACTCTGATATTGCTCTTTATGGAATGATGTGTGCACTTGCAATTCTCCCTAGAGATAAAATAAAGTCTCAATTTTTGGAGAGCAAGAATTTCTCTAGGTACATTCACCACGACACATGTGTCTATGATGCGTTAAATTATTTTATCTCTGGAGAATACAAAAAGTTATTTGAATGTTTGGCTAGCTTTGAAGTAAATTTTCAATTACGCTTTATATCATTATAAACATTGTTATTTTACCTTTGCTTATCCAGCTTTTTTTTTTAATTTTATTTTTTGCTTCTATTTTATATAGTCGCTAATGAAGATAGATTTATTCTCTCCAAAAAGATTTGATAGCTTGATGACTTTAATAAAACATAACGTTATCTTAACCTATATTCAACCAAGGTCAAAAATATCCCTTTCGCAAATGGCCAAAAATCTCCATTTCCGTTCTAAAAACGAGCTAATATCAAACCTTGAAAGTTTGATACTACAAAACATTATCTCTAATTCTAGAATCGATTTAGAATCTGACTTCTTGTTCATTGAGTATCCCTCAACAATTATTAATTCCTCTTCTAATAACCAAGATCCTTTAGATTCGAAGTCTCAGTCAGACAACCTCGATTTAAAACTCGACTCTGTAAAAAACCAAATATCTAAATCCAGATCTGATTGTGTATACTATTCGATTAGTAACATCCGTACATTATCACTTAATAACAAAGCTTGCTTAATGAGACTTAATTTATCTAAAGACAATCTTTTATATTCAAGAAGGCGCTATGAAAATGACCCTTGGAACCAATAATATGTATAGTCTTTGTACACTTTAGCTACTATTTTTAGCAGCTTATAAAAAGCTCATCTTTTTTTTTTATTTTTAATAATTTCTAGTTTATTGCATAAAATTATTATTTCCCTAGCTTAGCATGTATTGATTTTTTCAATATGATTTCTATTATTAATTCTAGCTATAATTTTAGTTTGTGGATTTAAGTAAGTGGTTATTTTTTATTCATTTAAATATTATATTTTTTAATTTATTCGACTTTATACAGGATAAATTAACAATACGACATTAATGGATCAGCATCCAGTTTCTCAAAACACTTATCTAACTTATCAAAGGCTAGATTTAATTTCGCAAGCTCCTTACTTGATTTATGCTACTGACTGAATATAAACGTATTTGGTTTATTTTTTTTCTTGCGACCATACTACTTCTCGCCTAGCACGTAATTTTTCGCTAAAATTACTTCGTTTTATTTAATTTATTTGGTATAGTTAATTTTTAGTTATACTAGTTTTCTCAATTTAGTCTTGGATTTTGAATTGGATTATACTTTTATTTAAATGTGCACATCATATCTAAAAAAAAATACCGTCTTGAATGATTCAAGACTCACTTAATAATACTATATCTAAAAACAAAACTGTTTTTAATGATGTAAATAGATATAAAGTAATATAAAAAACCACCCCCAAGAGATCAAAAAGCGCTAAGGTTACATTTAACATACATTACGCTGATCAGTTCAAGATCCGATATATATTGCAGGTATTTTTTAGAAGCGGGACTTTTATTACTAGTTAATTGACTTGATAAAGTGAATTATATAAATTCATAGATATAGGTTTTATTTTAATCGATATTATTTCGTTTAAAACTTTATAAAGAAAGTAAGACCATGTTTAGATATGGATCTACTATTCATGATAGTCTCTAATATACCTAATGATCAATATTTGGGATATTCTGAATAAAGAAAGTATTATAAGGTCTATGGATTTGCGGTGTGTGAATTTTATAAACCACCAATATTCAATGGATAAAATAATAACAATAAAAGCAAGTTATTTTTAGATAAATAAAAAGATAATTTTTATTAGCTAATAACGGTATCAATTTTTATTCACCATTACGATATATTTGTAGCTAAAAAAAAGTGCTGTCTTAGTTTAGAACCTTCCGATTTTTATACTATGATCTTAAAGAGTTGGTTATTTATCGGAGTTTTCCCTTTACTTCACTTGGATTTTTAAATTTTATCTAATGTTTTATTTGACTCTTAAATATATTAAATATTTTGAGCTTTAAAATAATAAACTTGCTTTAATAGTTTGTCAATATTTCGTTTTATTATTTTCTTTTTTTTGAGTTATTGCTCTTTAAAAATGATTTTAGTCTCTTTTAATAGAGAATTTTTTTTCAATATTATAAGCATGAAACCATAATATAAAATTATGGCTATAATATAAATGCCAATAGTCTTATAAAAATATTTTAATATTAAAATACAAAGTCCTCTATAGCTCTTTGTAATTAAATCACAAATAACTTTTTTTGTTTTTAAAAAAATACTTTCTCATCTCTCGTTTGTTGCTAATAAAGAACTGATCTTATTTATTTATAATCGGAATTATACTTATAGTATCCTTCAAGCTATTAAAATCAAAACTTTATTGATTTACAATAAATAGCTAAAAATATAATGATAAAATATAAATCATAATATTCACTTTAAATAATTTTTAAAATGAGTAGTTATTGTATTTAAATATCTTGTAAATTTTTATTGTCCAAGTTAAATTGAAGAGGTTGTTTAATAAATTGATAATTATGTATTTATGAATTAATTAATACTTTGCTATACATGAGTTGTACCAAATATTTGATGTTTTTTCTAGTAAAAAAAATTTTGCCAATATACAAAAAGAATAAAATTTGACGGTTGTGAAAATTTATTGATAAGTTGTATTTAAATTATAGTAAAATAAAATAACAATGATTTTTCCTTCTGTGCTGGTGTTTTCGCTTGCCTTTTTATACGTTTGTAAGCTCAAAACTTTATTAAATAATTAAATCTTACTAGATAGCTGATACACTACTGACATAACACATCAACAAAATAACACTTTACTTTATAGTTACTCTATATAAATGAACGCTCTAAATAGTTTATATTCGTTTGTAGAAAGACATATGTAGTTGTTCTTTACACAAAGGCTTTAATTTTCCTTATTTCTGTAACGAAAAAATGTCAATTATTAATTGGGTTAAAATTTTTGTCCAACGTATACAACAATACTAGTTGTTCCTTTCTTTTATATACAATCTGAAATTTTTCTTTATCTCTAGATTTATCTATGAAATATTTATAGACTAAAAAGAAGTGGTCCCCATCGTCCGAGCATAAACTGCAGTTCAGATATTAAGATAAAATATATTATTTGTAAAAATTTTTGTTGCCGACGTTTTTGAGCCAAGGAATTAAGGCAAAATTTTGTTTATTTAATTTATTGTAATAAATTTATTAATAATATTTTAGAAGCTTTTTTTTCAATTTTATTATAAAAAATGCTTATTCTTTATATTTTTGTAAAAAAAATTTCATATATAGCAAAAAATATTGAAGGCCTATTAATACGCTTATATAAATTAAATCTTGTGTGTAAAAAAATATATATAGCTTATTAATGAAAATAAAAAATTTGGTCCTGACAAATCATAATAATAGTGTAGAATAATTTCCTTTTCTCCGCCTATATTTTGTGTATATTATAGTTTTTCACAAGTTATTTTTCTTTCGGATTCAAATATTAATAAATAAAATAATAATTTTATTATAAGATAGTTTTGATTTTTTTGTAGATTTTATTATTATGGTAGAATTTTTCTCTATTTATAGGGGTATTTCTTCTTGTTACAGTTTATATAATAATATTAAAATATAATGATTAAAGTAAAATATAGATTTTAAAATTATTAATATAAAGAAGCACCTCAACATCAAAAAAATACAAAGAAAGAGTATCCTGTGTAAAATAAACCGCTCAAATGAATCATCATATTTTTTAGTATTAAATCAGATTTACTTCACTGTTTCTTTGTATTTTAAAGATATACTTAACTATCTTTATCGCGATATTTATCCATGAAAATGGTATATTATTTAGGTTAATAATTTACCGCAAAGAATGATTATAATTTTATATGAATGGTAATATTATTTGGATATGTAAGTATGAGATTATCTCACTCTTTCGCTAACTCATAAAAAAGACTTTAAAAAAGATATTTTGAATTTTCATTGTTAAATATATAGTAAACTCTCTGAGTTTGAATGAAAGAAATTTTATTCTTTTTGCAACCAAATACTTTCTAAGTTGGAAATTTTCCAACTTATAACTATTTCTGTTTTTTTTTGTGTAAAAATAATCGTTTTAGACTATAAAATGATAATTTTGAAAAAATAATCTTTTTTTATATATTTTGAATCATCTTATTATATATATTGATGGCCAATAGTTCGTGTACAAGAACTAAGCGTATAGAAAAAAGCTTGAATAAAAAAATTAAGTTTTTTAATTAAAAATCTTTAATTTCTTTCTACAGTTTTAGGGACGGGGTACTAACTGAAATTTTTTATATATTCAATCATCCTAAAAAACTTTTAAATCGCAATTTTTTTTACTATTTACTAATTTATTCTTTCTAAAACACATCATAATAAAATAGCTAAAACTATATCCGAAAATACTGCCAATAATTATTTTAAAACGAAAGTTATTGAATGAATTTTTGTACGAACTATGCTTCAAACTGTGATCGAAACATCGAAACACTCAGAATTTAATCTTTAGTAATTCTTTATTCGCACTTTAAAAGCATAATTATATTTAAATACATTATATTACTCTAAATAAAATTTAATAAAAAAATTAAAAAGATTTAATTCGATTTTATCAATACGCTAAACTATAATTAATATTATTAGCACTCCAGATTGAATATTTTGGCGTTTTTTTATTTGAATTTGATACCCCATAGATTTTTTTTATTCTTTTTATTACTATCTTCGAAAATATAGTAAATTTTTTGAAATAAAGTTAATAAATCATCATATAATATTTTATCGGACTTTTAAATTAATATATTTATTAATTATTGATATTATTTTTAATTGATTATAAATTATTAAACATATAACTATATAAATTAAAGAAAATTATCTAAAACTATTTTTTTCAATTCTATAAAATTTTTATGAGCTCGATTTTCAATTTAACCATGAATAACTTTATAATTAATTTAGTTATGGAGTATGCTCTTAATTAATATTCTTTAATTTATCCAAAAGATTGTTTTTCCTTGTTATTTTCGATATTTATCAATTTAATTTTCATTAAACTCTAACGATTTAATTTTTTTATATTTACAGGAGTTTAAATATTTAATCATCAAAATAAAACGTGCTATATTCTATATTTAAGTATTCCTCTAAGCTCATGATAATTGAACTCACGTTTTATATTTAAATATATGAATCGATTTGATTTGATTTAATACTTTCCGCTATTTGAATACTTTCTTCAATGAATAAATCATGTCCAGTCATATAATTCTAAAATATTAGTTTTTGTAACTGCCTGGTTTTTTTCTATAGTATTTCTGTCTTTTGAGTTACATTTTTTGGAATAAGGTATATATACTTTTATTTTCAGTTTAAACTTTAAAAAAAAAATTATCGTGTTAACATATACATTTTCTCATGAAACATAAATAATTTCAAATGAATTATAAAAGCTTAAGCTGTTATATCTTAAACATTTTGGCTCACTTGATAAACAAGCTCATGGTTAATTATTCAGTTTTGTACACACGTTTAAATGAACTTATTATACATCTAACAAGTTTTTAGATTAATGATGTTGAATTATGTGGAAGAAATAGAAATTCGATGTTTAAAAATTCATTAATTTTATGACCGCCTACATTATCAATAGTAACAAGAAGTCTTGTACCACTTTCAACTAGCTCTTCATTTATTTTTGAATGAAAATTGAAAAAAAAA